>JANJGK010000023.1:41730191-41732691 GCA_039081455.1 Macrobrachium rosenbergii
AACTCTGATTCAAACTTTCGACGAAATCAGCGCTCGATGTTGGAATACACGTGGCTTGGAAAATAATCCTAATGGCTTAAAAGCCTCCATAAGAGAGAGAGAGAAAAAATGTCACTCTTAGGATAAAATGCCAAGCAACTCATCGCAAATCACGGCCGCCAGAATGATCTGGACATCTCTCCACTTCGTCCCGAAATGACGAGCGTCCGTCCAGTCAGTCGGCCAGAAATAAATAAAAGGGGTATCCTGGGAGTTTTGTTATTTATTCAAAAGCTTTGTTTCAGCGTATCTCTCTTTTATTCGCGGATTTCGGAAGTCAATATTTCAGGGATTATTTTGGGAATTCTCTTTGTAGTCGTCCCCGCGCTATACAAAATTTCGTCAGACCGAAGGTTTCGCAACAGAGTTCTGAAATATTAAAAAGAAATACAGCGGATCTTTTCGCCGGGTTGGGCAGCGAATGGAGTCGCTGGTTTTGAGCGCTGATGTTTGCGAGGCGGTTCTTATGCTGTTTGATCCTTTATCTCTTTTTGAGCGCGAGAATCAAAGGGGCTGGTAATAAAGGAATTGCTGCTCGACAGAAGACTAAATTAAAATAATAAAGGAATTGCTGCTCGACAGAAGACTAAATTAAAAATAATAAAGGAATTGCTGCTCGACAGAAGACTAAATTAAAAATAATAAAGGAATTGCTGCTCGACAGAAGACTAAATTAAAAATAATAAAGGAATTGCTGCTCGACAGAAGACTAAATTAAAAATAATAAAGGAATTGCTGCTCGACAGAAGACTAAATTAAAAATAATAAAGGAATTGCTGCTCGACAGAATACTAAATTAAAAATAATAAAGGAATTGCTGCTCGACAGAAGACTAAATTAAAATAATAAAGGAATTGCTGCTCGACAGAAGACTAAATTAAAAATAATATAGGAATTGCTGCTCGACAGAAGACCAAATTAATAAAGGAATTGCTGCTCGACAGAAGACTAAATTAAAAATAATAAAGGAATTGCTGCTCGACAGAAGACTAAATTAAAAATAATAAAGGAATTGCTGCTCGACAGAATACTAAATTAAAAATAATAAAGGAATTGCTGCTCGACAGAAGACTAAATTAAAAATAATAAAGGAATTGCTGCTCGACAGAAGACTAAATTAAAAATAATAAAGGAATTGCTGCTCGACAGAAGACTAAATTAAAAATAATAAAGGAATTGCTGCTCGACAGAAGACTAAATTAAAAATAATAAAGGAATTGCTGCTCGACAGAAGACCAAATTAATAAAGGAATTGCTGCTCGACAGAAGACTAAATTAAAAATAATAAAGGAATTGCTGCTCGACAGAAGACTAAATTAAAAATAATAAAGGAATTGCTGCTCGACAGAAGACTAAATTAAAAATAATAAAGGAATTGCTGCTCGACAGAAGACCAAATTAATAAAGGAATTGCTGCTCGACAGAAGACTAAATTAAAAATAATAAAGGAATTGCTGCTCGACAGAAGACTAAATTAAAAATAATAAAGGAATTGCTGCTCGACAGAATACTAAATTAAAAATAATAAAGGAATTGCTGCTCGACAAAAGACTAAATTAAAAATAATAAAGGAATTGCTGCTCGACAGAAGACTAAATTAGAAGGGAAATTTTGTTTCATCGCTTAATATCTAATGTTGGAAGTACTGGCATTTCTAAGTAGTCTAAGAATCGGTGGCATACGTTCACCATACATATTATGAATGAGTTCTGACTCATTATTTTACTGTTAAAAAGTCTCGGATCCTGAACCGACCATCGGTGGAGTTGCTATTTTTGTATACTGTCTGATATTTCATTCCACCTGAATGCTTAATGGGCGCCTAGGTACCTGATAAAGTAAAATCATCATTTCACCATCTAAGATGCAATTAAGGAAGAATATTATAAGTTTCGCGAATTTACAAACAGAAATTGTAAAAAGAAAAGGCTCAAAACTTCCCAGCTCAATCAACATTTGAAATTGAACTTTTAGTCGACGCAAGCACTTCGGGGGCGTAAAGTATGAGAACCTTCACAAGAATCAATACACTTCGCGATAATGTCCTATGTGTAATAATCGCCATAATGTCCCATGCATATTAAATAATATCATATTATTCTACAAAGAAAATGGGACATTGGATAATAAGGAGCTTGCAACATAACTTTAAGACTATTGCAAACAACAATCGGTCATGTCAGGGCTAGAGAGGCCGCCGGTGAGCGTATAAAATACAGGATGATTATATTTGGAAAATAGTATATTCACCCATAATAAATATCGCAAATGGGTTGTTAATCATTCAACTGGGCACGAAATGATACCCAAATTGGAAACGAAATCAAGGTTATTGGTGGTCATTCAACTTTTTGCTTTTTGTGTGTGATAATGTTTTCATGTTTATTTATACCTTGTGATAAAATCTGCAATTTTAATAAGTACGTTAGCTGAAAAAATGCACCAAAAATGCACCAAAAAC
>JANJGK010000023.1:41737691-41740191 GCA_039081455.1 Macrobrachium rosenbergii
TAACGAATTAAGAGGTCATTGTGGAGCCTTTTTGTCTTTCCATAAATTCTGTGCTCAGAGAACCTTCCTTATCTAAATAAGTACCGCTACTGAATAAGAAATACAGACCTTGTAAAAGGAATCAGTAGATTCTGTATAAATGCCTCGTCTCGAAACAGATGAAAGATTCTTTCTACGTCAGAAGCAAATGGATGTTAGCGATATGTTTCCTCTAAAGAAGAAGAAAAATGGTTATTTCTACTGAACGCGTTCGCTGGAGCATCAAGCAAATGGACAGAGGCGAAATGCCAGAACATGTTTCATTTCACATTTCCTGGATGTTTCATTTCACATTTCCTGGGCATGTCAGTGGCACATGGCATTTCAAAAATTAAAAAAGAATTATTACGGAGGAGAGATTTGACTCCGAACAAGGCTGTAATAAAGCTTATTCATATTTACTGCTAGTACAGCTGGTTATATCATTATTAATCTTCGAGAGTGTATGCAAAAACAGTAATTATTGACAGTCTTTGTGGATATGCTGCAATTTTAGTATATAGCTCACAAGAGAAGACTTTGACTACGATTTTACCTTTGGAGGCGGTAAAAATGGACGGCAGATTATCAGGGAAGTGTTAATCTTTTTGAAATCAGGTTGAAGTCAGTGTTAGACTTATTGAAATCAGGTTCAAATCAGTGTTAGACTTACTGAAATCAGAGTTAGACTTACTGAAATCAGGTTGAAATCAGTGTTAGACTTACTGAAATCAGATTGAAATCAGAGTTAGACTTACTGAAAACACGTCGGGGCTATCAGGAAGTAGAGAGCCTAATTCCAGATCGTGCACTCTGGAAGGCTGTCTCAGCTGGTAGGCAGATGTTCAGAGATCCATACCAGGACTCCTAAACCCTCTTTAGACTTAACATACGGGACACTGTTTCGCTAGGGCCAGTGCTGACAAAAAGTCAGCTTATAAAAAAAAAAAAAAAAAAAAAAAAAAAAAAATTCGCCGCTGGAAAAAGAATCACGAAGAAACTACTCTCGGAGAGGAATCCAAGCGAAGACAATGAAATAAATGCCATATGAAAAAAGAATATGCTAAGAGCAAACGATACAACTGCATAATCTTTGTCAAAAAAACGACGAAGATTTTGTTACTCCCGGTTGAGGTATAGCGATTATCTCAGTTTTCAAGACCCTAAATAGTTATTCTTTAAGATGATAAAGATACGGAAACGTGTAAGTTTAGCTGGTCAGGTGTTATAGTGGTTAGTGTCGTGGCATGCCACTCAGATGTCGCAGGTTCGCGTCTTCCCCCGGCGATGAAAAATCACTGGCTCTGTATCATGATCTGTTACTGCTGCAGTGTGGGGTCTGCGGTTGGGAGGTTGAAACCAACATTCTTTGGAAGCTTGAATTTCAAGTCAATGGCCCCTTTGGTGCGCTTGTTCCGTGTGAGTAGGTTTCATCTACTAAAATAATAATAATAATAATAATAATAATAATAATAATAATAATAATAATAAGTTCATAACAGGAAACAAATCTTTACTTCTCTATTAAAAGTTATGACATATCGCCCTGAATTCAAACAACTAGCTTTTTCTATAGCATACCTCGCACGGGGAACTTCGCTAATACTCAGAGATCTGTTTCTGTCTGGATAAAATGTAAGAGGATTCAGGGATTTGGCGAGAGGAATAAAATAATACCGAGGTGCATTCTCGCGCGATGACACGATGGTACGGGCTAATTCTATCGGGAAAAGACTTTACTTGGAAATAACTTTCATATACAGATTACGAATTGACTGCGTGTATCTTTACCTGTAAGTAAACAATTCCAAAATCTCAAAAAAAAAAAAAAACAAGCTATGCGAGATCGACGCTGGATGGCTCTTGATAAAATTCTTGACTTTAAATCACCAAACAAATTAACTTCAAATTGCAAGACGAGGAAAACAAAGTAAGATAAGATGAACAATGAACTGATTCATTACCATGATCGTTATTCGAAAAAAAAAAAGACTTCTCTCAAACATGCTTCATTACATACCACTGCAGTATGTTTTATTTTGTTGGCTAATTCATTCTCTTATTCAGGGAGCGTGAGGTCTTAAGTAATGCCCAAAATATATGTAAATGATCACTACATATAATTTCTACATCAGGCATGCACTTTACGCATTACTTTTCATTACATTAATATCCTGTCTAAATCCAGCGTGTATTGGTCTTTGTAACTCTTATATGAGTTTGTCGAGCAGGGAGTTATCTCCAGTTCACGCATGCACATGTCGAGTAGGCGTGAAGGATGGCGAAACATTTGTAAAGGGTAGAAGAGAGGATGACGTAAATGAATTCATGATTGCATTTAAGGGATGCAATGTCCTCAGGTACAGTGATGAGAATGCTAATGACAGAAATTGCTAATTAAAAGGAGAGAAGCAAGCACGATTAGATGGCAGAAGTACAGACCTTTCCCTCCACATCAGAAAGGTTATTTTGTATCCATCCA
>JANJGK010000023.1:41745191-41797691 GCA_039081455.1 Macrobrachium rosenbergii
ATAATAATAATAATAATAATAATAATAATAATAATAATAATAATAATAATAATAATAATAGTAATAATAATAATAATAATAATAATAATAATAATCAACCCTGCTAATACAGCTATCATTTTTTACTTGAAAGCTCTTAGAAAAGCTCTCCTTCTTAATTACACACATACACACACAAGCATACACACACGCACACACGCACACTCACTCGCACTCACACACACACATATATATATATATACTGTATATATGTATGTATGTATATCTATATATATATATATATATATATATATATATATATATATATATATATATATATATATATATAATATATATATATATATATATATATATATATATATATATATATATATATATTAGCTGAATCTTAATATGTGTAGGTGCAGAAACCTTTCAGAGTACTTGCAGCGTTACAGACCATAAAAAACGTTTATCAACACACTGTACAATTCACTTTTCTTTTCTTTTTTTAGTGGCCACTCCCTTCCTGGGAATCTGGGATTCTTTGTTACAATACCGCTTCCGCTACATAAACAAGTAAAAAATGCGCCGAAGTTTCTGGCGCAATCGAGTTTTCTGTATATCGTATAATCAAGGCCACCCAAAATAGATTATCTTTCGATAGTCTCGGTATTATGCTGTATGAGCCGCGACCCATGACACTTTTAACCACGGCCCGGTGGTGGCCTGGCCTATATCGTTGCCAGATGCACGATTATAGCTAGCTTTAACTTTAAATAAAATAAAAACTACTGTGGCTAGAGGGCTGCAATTTGGTATGCTTGACGACTGGACGGTGGATGATCAACATAACAATTTGCAGCCCTCTAGCCTCAGTAGTTTTTAAGATCTGAGGGCGGACAGAAAAAGTGCGGACAGAAAAAAGTGCGGACGGACAGACAAAGCCGGCACAATAGTTTTCTTTTCAGAAAACTAATACAGGCATTATTTAAGTCTTCCTCTGCTCGATTCTCTCCTGAAAAGCTTCACCAGAGCATTCTGGTCCACCTTTTCACCTGAGGTAACCTTTTTATCGATTATTTTAACTTTCGCATTTCTCATCCCTCATTCGTTAAGAGCATTCACACTTAACTTCCATAAAGGATAGTGAGATCAACATGCTATGCATCGAAACTTTGTCACCCACAGACACTCCCATTAACTTTCTTGTTTTACTTGCTCTGTGTATAACATCTTGTTCATTCTGTCAACGAACGTTACATTTATTCCCAAAAAACCTTACATATCATCTATTCTTATTAACATTCATTGCTCCATTTCATGGTCACTATTTGCCCCATAAACTTGCTCTTCAAAACATTCACTCTTCAACATCCCTGAACAAACACTATAATAATAATAATATTATAATAATAATAATAATAATAATAATAATAATAATAATAATAATAATAATAATAATAATGGAAAATTAGCGATAATAATAATAGTAATCTATAATAATAGAAACCGAGAGGATCTGATCTTGTTTGTCCTCCCCCGGGTGACAGTAGGGGGAGACATGACACAGCCACCCACCCCTGCAAACCGGTTTGTCCGCCCCGGGGTAGACAGGGGAACGGGAGAGTGGGGGAGTCATCCACCTTCCTCCTGCAAACCTGTTTCTCCGCCCTGGGTGGGAGCGGGGTAGGTATGTGATCGAGAGGGTAGGGGAGACGGCAGCCCCGGGTTCCAGCGCGGGTAGCGCGCGCCAAAAAGCTCGTAATAATAATAGTAATAACAATAATAATGACTAAGGATGTATTCTACAGGACTGCTTACACAAATTATCCCATTTACAGCACAAGAGAGCTTCATAAATACCACTCCGTTCATTCACACTTTTATCAGAATGAAGGGATCTAGAAATCTAGCATGCATTTAGATCATAACAACAAGATAGACCCTTTAGAGCTTTCATGAAATCATGTTTCATTCTCTGCAGGCTGAAATACTTTTCAGATGTTCCTTTTCGCTCGAGTTTTGGCAGTTTCTATAGTTCTTAGAATTTCGTAGGGTAAAAAACTAAATGGAAACGTATGCAAATTTGGCATCGGATTATCATTTGATTCATGAGTATACAGTACTAGGAATAAAGTTTTTGATTTTCTGGCAATGGTCTGTTCTAATTGTCCATTATACATGGTTCTCTCGACTCGTTATGAAATATACCTTTTCATACTATAAGATATAAGCACTTAACAAACCCTGTCGTGATAAAGGCGTCGGTATAAATACTTCCAGGAGAGAAGTTAACCAAGCTTTAAGACGTAAAAGCTTCGGAAGTCTGTTTAAATTGTTTTACCTCCTAAAATAATACAGTTGTCTGTATAGATGTGAATTCTTTAATTGAACTGAGTTGAATACAGAATTTAGGCCAAAGGCCAAACACTGGGATCTATGAGGTCATTCAGCGCTGAAACGGAAATTGACAGTAAAGGAGGTTTGAAAGGTGCAACAGGAGGAAAACCTGGCAGTTGCACTGTGAATCAATTGTTAGGAGAGGGTGGAAAGTAAGATGGAAGAAAGAGAATATGAAAGGAGGTGCAGTAAAAGGAACGAAAGGGGTTGCAGCGAGGGGCCTAAGGAAGGGACGCTGCAAAGACCCTTAAGTCATGCCTACAGTGCGCCGCATGAGGTGAACTAACGGCACCAACCCCGGTCCAAATACGTAAATACTTTCACGACAAACGCACGCCAAACATCAACTAATTAGAGTCTGACGCTTTAGAATTTCCAGAGATCGCGCTGGAAGCAAGAATTGGGCCAAAGAAATGCTTGTCCGTCGCTTTCAACAGTCAGTAAAAAAATCTGATCGCCTCTCATTTTGGGACTGACAGAGGAAATTCTTTTCATCCCTCCATTATTTGCTCTCCCAAAACCCGCCTAAAACTGAATGACAAATGAGAGGGAGAAATGGATGCTTCCAGATTTTGTGGAACGACGGTGAATTTTAACCTAGTGTTGACTGTGGGATTTATATCTTTGCGAATCTAGAATACTTCGTACAATACACGCATGCACATACATACACACACACACACATAGTATATATATATATATATATATATATATATATATATATATATATATATATATATATATATATATATATATATATATATATATATATATGTCAGAACATGAAACGTGAAGTAAAAAACTTGCCAATCATGTCACAGGCAACACTTCATGTAT
Source organism: Macrobrachium rosenbergii (assembly GCA_039081455.1). Lineage (NCBI taxonomy): Eukaryota > Metazoa > Arthropoda > Malacostraca > Decapoda > Palaemonidae > Macrobrachium > Macrobrachium rosenbergii. Next base: position 41,748,411 of record JANJGK010000023.1, read on the forward strand.
TATGACAAACATACAAGAAAAACTTTGTACGTCTTAACTGCTGTCTTCTTAAAACTACTGTAGTCTATCTACCTCAGTTAATGAGAAGAGTAGAGTATTATTAATTACAATATGTCTTTACTTCTATTAATAATGCTGTTGTTGTATTGTTATTACCTTATGTTGATTTTAGGTTCAGCTGCAGCATTTGCATATTTGCAAATCTGGTTCTGAAAACAATGTTGCATTGCTTCTTTCTTTTGGTGTCCTGAACACGCTCTTATTTCGCTTAATGGTTAGTTCAGGCCAGCAAATGAGGACATTAAGATCTTATTTACTGAAAGGAATTTATTCTCTCTTATTTGAGAACAAAAATATACACGAAATGTTAATGTCACGTAAAACCGCAATATACATTTACGAAGTATTCTCTGCTTGTTTTATTTTTGTTTTATCGAATTACGAGGGACATCCAAGTGGCACGGGTCATCTCAGAACTTGAAACGCCAGTGAAAAATACGAAATGAACCCTATTCATGCACCAATGTATTTTTGCACAACCGTCTGTGAGAGCTCGCTTGAAATGATAACGCTGTCATGCAATTTTCCAGGCTATATAGCTTTGGCCTGAGGTGTTCCATCAGATAGAATCCAATTTTAAGCAACTTTGCCTCTGAACTGGAGCGAAGTTGCAAGAAGTTATCGAAAAGATTTCCAGACCTTCGCGAAATAAGAAAAATGGGTTGAATCTCTTCGGTTCTCAAAACTGCTTCAAAAACTGTTTATGGTTTGGCAGAATGGAGAGTTTGTAAATCCTTTCCTTGCTTATTTTATTTTTAATACTGACTGAGATTTAAAAAATAAAAACACTGAAAAATGGATTGCACGACTCCAAACTCAGTGTGCGGTAAATTCATCCATTCGTGGTCAAGTAAGAAATGAAAGGATCTTTTAAATTCAAATATTAATACAATTTACTTTACTCCAAAGGATAAAAAAAAAAAAATAGAGAAATACAGTGGAATTGTTTCCTTTCAACCGAGGTGTTAATTCCATCTCTCTCTCTCTCTCTCTCTCTCTCTCTCTCTCTCTCTCTCTCTCTCTCTCTCTCTCTCTCTCTCTTTATATTACTTTTGAGGAACAACATATCAGGATAACCTGACAAATGTTCAAATCTTGTTTAAGGATTTTATTAGTCTTTAGAAAATTAAACGTTCTTGGGACTATTAAAAGACGGTGTAATATCTACGCGTATTTTCAAATACATAAAAATGTGTACACACACACACATATATATATATATATATTTATATATATACAATACAGATATATGTATAATATATATACATATATATTATATATTTACATATAAATGTGTACCTTTATATAGATTACATATATGTATATTTATATATAGACATATATGTATATGTACACTTTTGACTTTCATTTTCAGTTTCACAATTTACCTTGGTTTTTATGGCTCGAAGGGAACCAAATCCTATATTGTCTTTGAACTAACGGTTTTGAAATCTTTACTTAATTCTTTCATCTCGCTGAAAATACGGTCAAAACCCTACTGAAATATATGGTACACGAACAATAACTACAGAATATGACTTTACTCAGCTGAAAATGTACACTAGCTATCAGTCAATCTTACTGTAAACTTGTATGTGTAAAACGAAAGCCGATTCTCGGATTCCGCGTCTTTTGTAAACACGGCACCAGGACGAAACAAAATCAAGGGAATAGTCTCTCTCTCTCTCTCAGGGAGTTTCTTTCTGAAAATCGAAATGAAAACATTCGGTAAACGAATACTGTCTTTTGAGGACCCCGCAGCCTCTCAAAGGTTTCCAAAGAAACCGACACAATGGATATCGAGTCAGTTTACCGATGTGGGTTAATTGGGTCCTCTTATTTTTTGGGGCGAAACACTGAAACTGCGAGCGAGAATTGCCGAAATATTCGAAGTCAGTCTAAAGTCAGTACATTCATCTTTATTGTCAGGGGCTTTAAAAGCTTAGATAGAAGAGAACTTCAGTCCGATATATTTGTTGTTAGAATATTTCTGACGAAACGTTTCAGCGTCGAGATGAAATATTTGTCGTGATTTCTCTCGCATTAATCTAAAAAAAAATATTTGGCTTAAAATGTTTATTGACTTCTAAATAACAATAACACTAAATCATAAGCTTTAGAAACTACACGCGAATGCTACTCCTCTATATCTGTGTCAGATATCTTTTAGCAATCCTGTACTGCAACTGCACCTTAACAATTCTAACGTTCCAGGAATCAAGCATTCATTGGTCGTTGCATTAATCTGCAAATCCCTGCGGAAATATAAAAGGTGAATATTCATTTAAGCGCCCTACTGCATGCGGGATTAAAAGTTCTTCGCATCTGCATCTCTTTCTATCCTTTACTTTTCATATGTTCCCTTTCATCTCTCCTTATCTAATTTCCTATCTTCAATAAACTGGTCTTTCTCTAGATTCCCCTTGCCACTTAAGAACAAATCCTTCAGCCAAGTATGTGAGAGTTAAGAAGTGATTCGTCTGGTTAACCGTCTTCGAAATAACAAGATGCCCTTAATGCCTATCGATTCTCGTGACCTTGAAGACATAGTTGCTACACGTGTGACCTCCGACCAGAGGTAAACAACCTCTCTCTGCAAGGTCAAGAGGAATCGCCCGGTATTTTATCCCTGGCGCCGGCGCTGAGCCTAATCTTCTTATGAGAACCTTCCACCAGCTTGTCTATAAATGTAAGAGTTCAAAAGGAAAGTTTAATTACTAACGATTCATTTGCTAAATGTTGATTCTTTTCGTTTTTAATTTTAATTTCATGTTTAGGTAGTTGTTTCTACTGCAATAAAAACAGAAAATTTAAATTTTGTTTTTTATGTTATCATCACTAATGGTATTGTTCTTTACGTTCTATAGCCGGCAGGTTATTCCTTACCATATATTTCTAGAATCTTACCATACATTTCTCTGTTTCTCATGTTACTTGAACTTGTCATTTTCAAAAGCACAGTCATCACCAGGTAATAACGGAAGGACATTAGCATACCCTAGTTGCTTTTAACAGAGATCAGTTTGGGTAGCCAAAACCATCTGTATATATTTTCACTCCGCAAAAGATTCAAACCTGAAATATTATACCCACATTGTATGGTGGTTAGTGTCGTGGCATGCCGCTAGATATCGCGGGTTCGCATCTCGCCCAGGGCGATGTGAAATCACTGTCTCTGTATCATGATCAACTACTGCCGCAGTGTGGGGTTTGTAGTGGGAGGTTGAAACCAACATTCTTTGGAAGCTTGAATTTCAAGTCAATGGCCCCTTTGGTGTGCTTGTTCCATGTGAACAGGTTTCATTTACCGAAATAATAATAATAATAATAATAATAATAATAATAATAATAATAATAATAATAATAATAATAATAATAATAATAATAATAATATTTCACTCAGAAACTTTATGACTTTATGTCGTGTTATGCACTGTCTATCCTACAAATGACAAAAGGGTAATGCCAGGGCAATCTGTCATTCACTGGTTTAAGTAATCGAATAAAATACTTAAGAACTTTCCGGCTGATCTCGATGCAGTATCCGAAAACACTTTCAAATCTTGAAGTTGGTCTTTATTTTTGCCCAACACTTAGCTGATGGAAGCTGATGTCCAATTAGGGACATGTTTATGTGTCTCAAGAAGTTTCTTTGTCGTGAGAGAGAGAGAGAGAGAGAGAGAGAGAGAGAGAGAGAGAGAGAGAGAGAGAGAGAGAGAGAGAGAGAGAGAGAGAGAAACTGAAAATATAATGGAAATATCTCAGACGGAAATCCTCATACAATGATAGTTCTCAAGTGATGCTTCAATACTTAGCCTAAATGTTATGAGCGATAAGAAAGCTCAGGAAGAAAACATCTAAGACGCCAAAAAAAAAAAAAAAAAAAAAAATCAGGTACGAATAAAATTCGAGAATTAAAGGCAATCTGAAAGTGGGTTTCAGTGGAGAATTTTATAGTAGCTAACGTTAAACTTTTAATCCGTATGAGATACAGGTATAAAAATCGAAACGATTTTACATTAAAAACTATTTTCTATCCTGAATTTTTTTTGTTAGGATTTTGTTATAATTTTAAACATTAAAACCGCTAATCAACCACATTTATCAAAAGAACCATTCCAGAAAAATGTATAAGTTTTTCTAAGTCCTTGTCTCACTTTCAACTATGGCATGCGAACACCAAAAATCATGGAATGGAATGGAATATAGAGTTTAGGCCAAAGACCAAGCGCTGGGACCTATGTGGTCATTCAGCCCTGGAAAGGAAATACAGAGTAGGCAGGTTCGAAAGGCGTAACAGGAGGAAAACCTGGCAGTTGCACTACGAAATAACTGTTACGAGAGGGTGGATAGCAAGATGGAAGATAGAGAATATAAAAGGAGGTACAATAAACAGAATGAAAGGGGTTGCAGCTAGGGGCCGTAGGGACGCCGCAAAGAACCTTTAGTGATGCCTACAGTGCTTCCCGTAAGGTGCACTGACGGCACTAACCACCCCCCCCCCAAGCCCCCCCAGGGCATCGATGACAAAACATCGGCGATCCGGATATTTTGTTATGCTACAAACTTCGTAGGAAAGTAATATCTGAGCCGTTGCGATTACGCTTCATGTTAGAAAACAGGAGGGGGAACAAATTATCCGCAATTAATGTTTCATATCCTTTATTACGTCTTGTGATTAAACTCCGAGAGATTCCCTCCTCTAATATAACTTTGTATACCCTTCTCTTGTTGGCCCTGACGTTTGGGTAATTAAGCCCTTATGGAAATTGCAGCTTTTTTATTTGATGGGCACGCGTCAGAGAGAGTGTTTCCCATAGGGAGAATGTGTACGCACACATGAATACATGAATATATAAATACACACACACACACACACCCATATGTATATGTATATGTACATATATATATATATATATATATATATATATATATATATATATATATATATATATATATATATATGTATAATTACACATACACAAACACACATATAATTATATATTTATATACATATAAGTATATATCTATACATATATATACATGCATATATATTATATATATATATATATGTACACACACACACACACACTATATATATATATATATATATATATATATATATATATATCACTAAGTCCACGTTGGAAGGTGAGTGAAAACCGGGGCTTTGAACAAGTACTTTCGTAGTTTATTCCTACATTTTCAAGTTAGTGACATTCTCAAGCACGCATTCCTTCGTGCTGCATTGGATATATATATATATATATATATATATATATATATATATATATATATATATATATATGTGTATATATATATGTATATATATATATACATATGTATATATATATATACACATATATATGACTCTGGAATACCTTCTGTTAAAACAGAATTCCATCTAATAAAAGGAGCCCATAAAAATGCCACAAGATAGAAAGTTAATGCTATATATTTCGGAGAACAACTGTCTTCCTCGACAGGCAAGTAATGAATGAAATAAGAGTTACAGAAAAGCAGTATTTATACCAAGAATTCCAAAGGTCAGCCATTACGTCACTCCAGCTGATAGCTTCTTAATCATCTTAATCTCTGGTTGGAGGAAGATTTTATCTATGATATCTAAGTCCCAAGCTCCTTTTGAGAGGTTCATCGTCTTTCTTTGTTGAATCAGTGCTGATTCTACCATCTGGCCTTTGAACCGACAGTTTCTGCTGTAAATTATGAGTGAGAAATTCCTGTTTATTCTGTGATTATGGTTATACGTATGTAAGTCCATTGCTTTTCTCAGAAAATGTGTTTATATAACGAGACCACACAAGAGTTTGCGAAATAACAGGTGTTCTCAGATAAGAAGATTTCAGGGGGAGAAAGAAAAGCTTTGGGAGAATGCTACAGAGATGAAAGATAACGCATAAATTCTGTAACTCCGATGTGTAGTTTTTCTTTTAAAGCTTCAGAGCTTTTATTTCTAGAATATCCGCTTTCCTGTGAAAGTCATTTCCTGTTAAGATATACTTGGAATACGGTTGTTATTTTTTCCATTCTGAGAAAGTTTTCTTTTGTTACAGTTTTTTCGTGAATTAAAAAAAATTAGGATGAATAATTCACTTCTTTCCTGGACGATGGTATATATATATTTTAAACCCCAGTCCTCGAGTTTTCTGTACATCGTATAATCAAGGCCACCGAAAATATATCTAACTTTCGGTAGTCTCGGTATAATGCTGGATGAGCAGCGCCCATGAATCTTTAACCACGGCCCAATGGTGGCCTGTCCTATATCGTTGCCAGATGCATTATTATGGCTAAGTTTAACCTTAAATAAAATAATAATTACTGAGGCTAGAGGGCTCCAATTTGGTATGATTGATGATTGGAGGGCGGATGATCAACATGCCAATTTGCAGCCCTCTAGCCTCAGTAGTTTTTAAGATCTGAGGGCGGACAGAAAAAAGTGCGGACAAGATCAAGTGCGGACGGACAGACAAAGCCGGCACAATAGTTTTCTCTTACAGAAAATTAAAAATAAAGAAAATGAACAACAATGACATGAAGAAAGCTAACTTAACTTTTCAATATGGAATGACTAAGTTTTTTTTCCGCTCGAATACAAACGTAAAGACAATGCTTTATCAAATAAAAACAAAAGAAAACCATTGAAATTTCTTCGTCACAGATTGATTCTATTCACGAGACCGGGGAATTCGTAAGAAATCGCCCAACAAACACTTCGGGACGTTATTGCCTTCTTAGAGCGGCGAAATTGAAACCAATTGCAGCCTGATGGTTGGCAATTATGCCCTTGATGTCGAGTTTTTTCGATTTTTTTATTATTCAGAAATTATTCCCAAGGGAATTTCTGTGTATCTTGTAGGCTACGCATGGATGTATGCTTAATATTAAGTATGCATAATATATATATATATAATTTATATGTATGTCAATATGTATATATAAATACGTATATGATATATACAGTATATGTATATATACATATATATATATATATATATATATATATTCACACATATGAATATGCACGTGTATATATATGTATATAGTGTATACTTAATATTAAGTATGCATAATATATATATATATATATATATTCATATGTATATGTCAATATGTATATATAAATACGTATATGATATATACAGTATATGTATATATACATATATATATATATATAAATATATATATATATATATATATATATATATATATATATATTATATATATTCACACATATGAATATGCATGTGTATATATATGTATATAATGTACACTTAATATTAAGTATACATCAGTACGTACAAGATACACAGAATCTGCTAAGATTCACAGGCGAGCGAAAGTGAATCATAAATTGAGGAAAAGAAACGAAGAGAAACTTCAAAAGAACCGATAAAGAAAGGACTACAGACGAAGACACAAGGAAAGAAGAGGAGGTGGTTCAACCTCTACCTATTTTGGTTTGTCGAGGCTTTGAAACCTTTTCCCTAAATAGATAAGATAGTTCAATTTTTATTGCCTTTAATATTTTTTTTTTAATTAACTGGGGGTTTTGGTAACATTATGGGCTACTGAGTCCTTCAGCTGCCACTTTATCTCAGTTACCTGTTCGTAACCTCAAGCCTCATGGCAACTCTGCCCTAAAATGGAAAACTGCAGTGTATGCAATATTTTCGAAATTGAGATATGCCGCCTATTGGGTTCGTGAAACACTAATACACAAGTTACTGCAGTTTCAGAATGATTCTTCAATGCTTTCCACGAGTATTTAGGGGGTCTCGTTTGCAGTATCTGCAAAATCAGTGGTACGGCAAGGGAAAACTGCAGTAGCTACCATTTTTCTGTTTTGTATTTCTGCAGATACTGCAGTCTTCCGTGGCCGTCCCAAATAGTGCATCTGAGTTACCTACTCGTGCGTGTACACAGCATCATTTTTACTAATTTTTATTTTTTTAATTCTCTTATTCCTTTAATGTCATTATCCGTATTATTTTGAGAAAAATAAACTTCGCGCTTACACGGAGCGAACTTGTGTCATTAATTGGCAAATTACTACAAATCAGGGTACATTTTGTTAAAGCCTCAAGATGGAAAATTATTTCCATCTTGAGAAATTGGAATGTAGACCACCCGCGCTGCTAACTAATTATGTATTCAGCTTCCATTATATATTTTCCTTACACCGCCCTCCTACTGCACACATAACAATCGTGATTGAAATTCAGAGAGGTTAAAGCCGAACGAATCCAAAATCTGATTTATGAGAAGTGGGAATCGAGTATCCAATCTGATCAGGATCAACAGGGTCCACGAAGGATACCCTCCAGAAAGAAGCTGATCCCATTCAGGATGAGGAAAGTGAAGGATGAAGAATCCTTTTAAGGAAGAGGAAACTTGTGACACAAAAGGGGGCAGGAATACACGGAGCTAATTCTGCCGTTTTCGTCCATAATTAGTTGATCAATGATAAACGTAACTAAAGTTGCCAATTATGAAACAGGTGGTCCTTAGTGTAACTTCAGCTGGATATCAAATATTCACTCACTTAAACGTGTTTTGTTCATGAATAACTGCCTTAATTCTTACTTTGACAGAATTCTGAGATTAAAAGCAGAACCATTTAAAGTGTGTAATAGTATTTTTTATGGCCAGGGGAAAAAACTGCTACAAAAGACCGGAAACAGACAAAAAAAAAAAAAAAAAAAAAAAACCCGGTCCACATAGGGATTCCGCAATTCAAAGACCCAGTAAGCATCACGGCGAAGCTTGATTCAAAATGCAAGGATAAATCTGGTCTCCACAGAATTACCTCCCCTCGGCAGAGAGGGTCCCCTGGATCATATTCACTTAGGCTGAGAAAGCTTCGATATTTCGTGGAATAAACAAAATGTTCTGCTCCTTCAAATGTATCAGAGTAGTTTCCATTGATTTAATTTTGTTTATTCTCGCAAAACAAATCACGAGGAGTATATTACTAATTTTCTTTTCGTTTTTTCAAAAAAAAAAAAAAAAGCGATAACCGACTCGGGCCCTAAATCACTGGCTGATGTTTACATTTCCATAAATGAAAACCGAATTTTCAGAAGAGGAAGACAGAGAATAAAGTTGTCCTGCCTCTGTGACGATGCCAGGATTTAACAAATATTTATTCTGGAGTATTTGGAACAATGACTTTATATTTATCCAGTACAAACATTACAAAAACATTATAATATGTTGTCACGAAATTAAATGTATTCTGATGCACTGCAGCATACAAGGCTGTGCAGTGTTTTGATATTAACATTTTTGACGTCCATGAAAATGTTTTACTTTTCACCGTACACACTTAGCTAATATGTCACAAACTTTTATTTATACTACTTGTAGATAATCATTATTCCATACAGAAGCCTAGAATTTACATTACATTACTTTATTCTCCATATTCTGTTGTGTTTTGGGCCTCATACAGTCCACTGTCATGCTTATCAAGCCACTCAGGATTGTTGCAGACTTCAACTGATTTTCATATGATTTTTATAATTATTTTTTTTACATGTAGTGAGGCAAATCATACTTTTAATGCTCCCCTTTTACCCCGGGTTGGTAAACGGCACGAGTTGTGTGTATCCATTAAGGATATCGATAAATTTTATATCAAGCACAACGGCTGACAAGATGATTACTAACATACATCTAACCCGAGATGATACAATACTAATGAAAAATAAATCCTCATGGGCCTTATTGTGGAGATGGCCAGATATATAGATATGATATCAACCATATATACTACTAATAAATTTGTTTAAAATACCATGCTGCTTAAAATAAATTCCTCTCAAGTTTTTCCCTTCGGAATGAAGAGAAAAGAACGTGGAAACATGAATGAAAAATAATAAATTCTCATGAATGTTATTGCTGCGAGAGCCAGATACATCGAGATAATATCAGCCATAATATATACTAACAAAAATTCTGTTTAAAATAAAATGCTGATTAAAATAAATCCCTCCCAAGTTTTTTTTCCGGGTTGAAGGGAAAGAAAAGAACGCCGAAAAAAAGGTATGAAACAAAAAAAGCACAACCACTTCCGTCCATATCCCTGTAAAGTGGAAAAGTTTCCCCTGGATAGCCCCGAGTAGTCCTTAGGGCTCGCTACTTAAGGAAAGATCACTTTTTACGCCCATAGATGGCGTCAGGAGTGGGACCAGAAGATTTCGAACTACTGAAGCTCGGCAAAAGTATTACTCTTTGGCAGTTTTCCGTAATTGTTCTTTTTTATGACTTTTCTAACTTTCTCTATCGTCGAGGACGAAAAAAAAAAAAAAAGGAATTTGGTTGTGGTACCAGACTAATAAACAAAGTCCCTGAGACATGAGTCTGTTATTTGTTATTTCCAGTTAACGCTGTGGCAATATCATAATTTATTCATAATTACTACTTTGAAGGAAAAGTCCAGTTATTTAAAACCACATTATAAATACCGAATACAAAATAAATTTTTAACGATAAGTTAATAACCCTACAACACACTTTAGATCAAGTTTCATTTCTTAGAATTACAAACGAAAAATCCAGGTGCACAACGATGGCAATTGTTGTATTACCAGTTTTTGCATTACATCAAGAGCTATGGTAAACTACAGACTAGCCTCAGCCTCAGTGGTTTAAATAAGAAAGATTATGTGATATGACCAACACGAAAAAGGGAAAGTTGAATTCATTTTCAAGGGATATTCTCACGATCTCTAGAAAACTAAATGTAAAATTGATCTTGACGTTTGAACATTTCCCAATGGAAACTAAATATCTAAAATTCTAATGAGGATATTTTGACTAGGCTAACGCTCCGTGTACCCCCAGTGATATTAACGTCTGCTGACTAATGAATGACACGGTTGAAGTTATTTTCCTGCACTCACGAATAAACTTTCAGATATCACGCTTTTACGAGGCATTACAGTAATTACGGATTATTAGGATGACTAGAGGGTCATATGAGAGATACAACAAATAATTGCCAAAAAAAAAAACACTATAGGAAACATTTGCCATGAGCAGAAATTACAAATGGCCTATGAGACATACGCCTCTGTATCACCTACAACTACATATAAGCTTTACCCCCAATTCATACATAGAAAATACGATTTTTCATGATTTGACAATTCTGATAAATAAACATCAAAGTGGTATTTTCGTTTGAATTTGATCCAAACGTCTCATTCGGCGCATAAAAGAGATTAAAACCCAGACAGAATCGGAGAGCGAGGGATGGGTTGACGTCCTTGCCTTTTAGAATGCTGAGCATTAACAAATCTTGGCCTTACAATGCAACTGGGCGGCAACCCACAAGAGTCAGTAACGACAAGTGAGAATGACTTTAAGAGATAAGATATTTAAAACGGGAAAACAGTTTCGGCAACTTTCTCTAGTCGAAAGTTCTTGATACTGAACAGAAAAAAATGTGTGTAACATATAAAAATCTCGATGAAGTTTTGTGTTTTTATTTTTTCTGCACTGATCTTTCTCAGCTATTCATGAACGCTTTGAAAATATGCTCTTGTTAACACTGAAATTAGCCATGGCTGCTATTGCCATTTATAATAAGGCGGTAGGAGCAAATGTCTCGATATATATGTATGTATGTCTATATACATATATATATATATACACACATATATATATACACATATATTTATATACATATATATAAATATGAATATATATATATATATATATATATATATATATATATATATATATATATATATATATATATATATATATACATATATATATAAATATGTATATGTATAAACATCAAACACACACGCACACACACACACACATATATATCTATCATATTGCCAAATGTTTATCTATTTAAGAATCAAAACATACCCTCCATTATACCGTCGCGACGCAATAAGCATTTAAATAGTCCCCAAATGAAATCTTTCCCATTTCCTCGAACCCACCATTACTAAACTATTCGGTTTGAATGAGGAGATTTTTTTTGGCGAGAATTACTTAGGCGCGAATGAGTTCGTTTTTTAAAGGGGAAAGCCCCGAGCTCCCCAAAAAAGTCGAGATGATGTTGTCTGAAGGGGAATAAAAACGAGTGTGCTCCAAGTGGAGTAGGAGCCGTCGCTGCCTTCTGAAAGGGTGGAGGGGTGGTGCGTTACCACCATGAAAGACCTCGGGTTACTGAGTTGACAAATGTTTGCGTTCGCTTAATATACACGCGATGAGGCGGTGAATCTCACTTGGCGGCGTTAGCGCCTGGATACAGATTAGCATCTGTGCACAAATTGCTATTGTTGACTCTGGGAAAATTGAATATTTTTTTAAATGATTTCAAAATCATTTAGTTGTGTCTTTAAGAAATGATTTAATATGTAATGAATAATTGCCTAAGGGGACTTTTAAAGTTAATTTGTATAAGATATAGATAAAATCTACAGATTTCAATTGCAAAATGGATACCTCTGCATTGCTTCCAGTCATGATTAAAAACAAAGGATGGTCTCAGAAAATGTTCCTGGTAACTGTTTACAATCAACTTAAACTATTTAATTTGTCGCTGTTTCCTTCTCAAGGCAAAACTTTCATAATGTCATTGGCACTTCTTATAGCCAAAATCATCGTCATCATCATCATATCATATCATCATAAACTTTGCAATTTGAAGAACATGGGTTCGTGTCAGAAGCCGACAGGGTATATAACTGTCGTTAATTTTCCAACGACATAACGAAAATTTTGCCATCAAAAGTAAACAGTGACAAATTATAGAGTTTAATTTGATTGCAAAATGTTCCGAGGAACATTTTCTCAGTTCATCCTTTGTTTGTGATTATGGCTGGAAGCAATACAAAGGTAGATTCAATCTACATTGTTTTTTAATTAACTTTAAAATCGCCGTCGGTATTTACTGGCATGTTAAATGTTTCCTTCGAGACACAACACTGAAATGATTTGGAAATGTTCAAATGCATCGTCAATTTTCCTGATCCGACAAAAGCAATCTGTACATAGATGTTAATGCAAGCAAGGAAGATTCAGTCTCTCTCTTTCTCTCTCTCTCCATATCCTGCAATTCATCTCCCGTCCCATGAACCTTTTCAAAAATACTCATATTTATTAATGAAAAATGATTAATTGGACCCTTTAAAAAAAAGAGCCTAAATATAGTTAATGAAAAAACCACTAATAAAATAATTCAAAGAAAAAACTCATATATTAACAGGAAAAATCACATGAACCAATACGAATCAGTATCTCCCTTCGCGAAATCGAAGACCCTCCATAGCAAGCGGCAAGTTTCCAGCGGCCATTACTCTCCATCGCGTCTCATCCACGTCCCCGCGAGGGAATTAACGATCTCCAGAATGGATGTCACGTCTCCCGAACACATTTCCCGCCGGTCTTTTGAATGCGGAGATAATATTTCTTCTCCAGCGAAACAAAGTGGGATCGTGCATTATCGCCTCGGGCTCTGATGAGGATAATATCTGCGAGACGGATGCCAATGTTCGCCAGTTTTTCATTTGCGAATCAAAAGAGTTTTCTTTCTCGTCCCGACGAGAGATGCCGCCGCCTCGGAGATTGACAATAAATTTTCGCCGGGCGGTGTGATGGGCAATATTGGCGGGCGCGTGATATTTATACGCGGTATTTTCGGAGAAGTATTTGATGAATTGCTGGCTCTAAACTATCATGCGCTAATATAATATGCAGAGAGTAAAGCTGGGAACCGGATGCTTTTTTTTCAAAATTATATTACCTGCTCGCAAATCGGAATGCAAAGGTAGCTTTCATTTGAAAGATTAGTCTCTCTCTCTCTCTTTCTCTCTCTCTCTCTCTCGTTTGTATTGCATCTACACTTATCTTTCTATCTACGGCCTGTCTATAGTCACAGCTTTTAGCTAACAGAATGCTATATCTCTCCAAAAGGCCTTTTCCTTTATTTAATTTTAATCGTCCAAAGTTCGAATCCTGAGGCAATGTACCGTATTGCACTGATGGTTTCCTCAAAGCTTTTTCTTCTTCTCGAAAGCTCCACGTACGACAGCAAGAGAACGTATGTTGTAACAAGCCACAATTCGAAAGAAATTGCTTTCCGCACATTAAACATACCATCTCAAACACGCAAAACCACAGCGCATGAACGTAAATAAAAAATTAAGTTATTCAAATATCCACGCATCCGTTCTGTCATCACAGGTATATACTGTATGTATATATATATATATATATATATATATATATATATATATATATATATATATATATATATATATATATATATATATATATATACATACATACCATCCCGAGATTTACTCGGCGGAAACTGAAGCTTAAAATCAAGTTCGACTCATTTCTCGGAAACCGATTCAGTTTATATTCCAGATTGCAAAGAAGCAGCTTCACATTTCATGGATTTGTCACAAACAAATAGAGTTCGGGGGAAATGCGGAATGACCCGGTACGCGTTTCAAGGCTGGATGAGTTCAGCCGACAAAAGATAGCTGGATGCCAGTCAGCGTTTGGGAGGTATGTGTCATCCATGTTTATTGGGTAATGTTAAGATAGGAGAGAAAACAAAGATATCATATAATGTCTGTCATGATAATGTTATGTTGTAGTATACATAAAAATATACATATCTGTATGTTTATACACACACACATATATATATATATAAATATATATATATATATATATATATTATATATATATATATATATTTATATATATATATATATATATATTATATATATATATATATATATATAATATATATATATATATATATATATATATATATATATATATATATATATATATATATATATATAATTATGAGAACCACTGGACCAAAGGAACCTAAAATAAGGCTCATCATTGAAAGAGGGAATAACGTGATGTCCACTAAAAAAAAAAAAACAGACTATCAAGTACTTTCATTATTCTGGATGAGAAATGACTAACTCATCATACATCATCATAAAATTATCGACATTGTAAGAATGTTTCCTACAGATACAAACCCAAAATTCTGAAAGGAAACACTCGTTAGAAAATAGATAGACAGAGAGAGAATAATGTTCATCGTGTTACACAACAGAACAGAACAACTGCTTTTGCTAGAAATGCTCATTCAGTGAGGAATACAATTCTACAATACATAATATGAAACATCGCGGCTAAAACAATATGCCAAATGACTGAACCAACTTCGGGTCAACGTAACAGTTCCTTAGAACGTTAGACAGCAAATGCATCGCGTTCTATCCATGTTAGTAAATGCAGCAGACTTCTCCACTAAATTCTGAGAAGTAATTCCCTTCCTATGTGGTGGAATTGCCCTTAGTTTGCACACCCAGACGTTAATGTCTTATAAGATGTCTGGGGAAGCTGTCTAAACTGACATAATCTGGACAGATGTCTGCAGCTGCTAATGATTTCTAAGAGAGTAATCTCCTTCCCGTCTCGCAAGTTTAGAGGAATCTAAAAAAAAAAAAAAAAAAAAAAAAAAAAAAAAAAAAAAAAAAAAAAAAAAAAACATAGCGAGGAGATTGAAAAAAAAAAAAAAAAATCGGTTAATTTCTTCTTCAGGAAACTTAAACCACATCGTAATGAATTTTCTCTCTGTATCTAGAAGGAATCAGCAAGTTACGTCTTACATTTGAACCCAAGCGAAGGTACTGTAGGTGAAATCTTTGTTTAAAGATAAAAAACTGTGAATACATCATCAGCAATAGTTTTCTAAAAAATCGAATATCAAAAACCAATCGACGGTCGATGATAAGTTTTATCAGTTATAGGATAAGAATCATAATGAGATGCAACATTTCAATGCCAGAATTAATCTCTCTCACCTCACCTTATTTCTTTTACATTTCGTTTTATCGTTACATATGTGCCCCTTGGTTCATCAAAGTCACATTTCCAACGTCTCTGGAAAGAAGAGTTTGTGGCTGTTTATTGTATACAACACCCGAAATGCTTCTGTCTGTCAAACTTACCAACAAATATCACTGATTTCAGTCACTCGTATAAATCCTTCCTATTCGTAATCATAGTTCAGTTGCGTTAATTGCAGACCGAGAATGACTATGTTATCTGTATCGTGTGAATGTGCAAGATGGAATTAGTTTTCATGGTGACGAAGCAATACTGAATTGTCTGAATTCTGTTCTCTCGGTTGTCGGAAAATTGAAGTTATCTAACGTTAGCAGCATAATTATGATACTGTGAAGTATGTAGAGTTACTCCTTGTGTTAAGATACAGCATATGTTAATGTGATTTTTGCCGGAATAATTAGTTCTTCATTGGAGGGGTGGCTAGAGCTCTCGGCTAGCACGCTGTTGGCCCAGCGTTCGAGTCTCCGGCTGGCCAATGAAGAGTTAGAGGAATTTATTTCTGGTGATAGAAATTCATTTCTCGCTATAATGTGGTTCGGATTCCACAATAAGCTGAAGGTCCCGTTGCTAAGTAACCAGTTGGTTCTTAGCCACGTAAAATAAGTCTAATCCTTCGGGCCAGCCCTAGGAGAGCTGTTAATGAGCTCAGTGGTCTGGTAAAACTAAGGTATACTTAACTTACCTAAGGTTAGCAGCATAATTACGATACTGTGAAGTATGCAGAGTTACTCCTTGTATTAAGATGCAGCATATGTTAATCTGATTTTTGCCGGAATAATTAGTTCTTCATTGGAGGGGTGGCCAGAGCTCTCGGCTAGCACGCTGTTGACCCAGCGTTCGAGTCTCCGGCTGGCCAATGAAGAATTAGAGGAATTTACTTCTGGTGACAGAAATTCATTTCTCGTCATAATGTGGTTCGGATTCCACAATAAGCTGTAGGTTCAGTTGCTAGGTAACCAACTGGTTCTTAGCCACGTAAAATAAGTCTAATCCTTCGGGCCAGCCCTAGGAGAGCTGTTAATCAGCTCAGTGGTCTGGTTAAACAAAGATAGACTTAAATCAAAGCTGGAATAATTAATATGTACAGGGCAAGTCAGAAGCTATCTCTTTCACTGGTAATATAAAACTTATCTCTTGACTTTTTACTATCTATAGTTATTGCCTACGGTAAATCAGTTATTATTATTTATTCAATAAAAATCCTTCTTTTTAACTCCAATGACCTGGCGTCTCATTAACGTGAATAAGAGATATGTTCTAAATTTTCCTCGAATAATGTAGGTTTACATGTGTATATATATATATATATATATATATATATATATATATATATATATATATATATATATTATACATATATTATTTCCGAGGTAGAGCGAATTGGATATTAAACGACGTCTGTAGCTTAATGCTTGTATATAAATCACGGTGATGTGATAAAAATTCATACATATATACAGTATATATGTATATATATACAGTATATATATATGTGTTTATATATATGTATATAAATGTGTATATATATATATGTATGTGTATATAAATGTATATATATAATATATATATATATATATATATATATATATATATATATATATATATATATATATATATTGTATATACACATACCACCCACCTTTAACGTCACGATTATGCGTCCGTATTTCACTAAACAGAATCACAGATCAAATCTGAACGTAGTCCGCCTTTAGAGCATAATAACGAAAATGGATTAAACCAGATATCTGAATGAACACCTACGTCGCATTTCTTAGAACTGTTGTTGTGGACTGTTCCAGAACGTGAGGCGCAGTTTCAAATTGATACCATAAAATGAACAGCATCGTTTTAATGCTGAATAATTCCGAAATACGGGAATTGTGAGGAAAGAGGCGGCGTCTGCCCGAGATAAGTTGCAAGAGATATTCAGCGTCAAAATAGCATAGAGAGAGATGTTCCGGGTATTTACCCTTGATAATTTATGATGCTTTTGGGGAGAGAGAGAGAGAGAGAGAGAGAGAGAGAGAGAGAGAGAGAGAGAGAGAGAGAGAGAGAGAGAGAGAGAGAGAGGTATTTTCGAGAATTTATCTCTCCCCCTGACAAGGCATTTCGCTATATCCTTAATAGGCGGCTTTATAATAATAATAATAATAATAATAATAATAATAATAATAATAATAATAATAATAATAATAATAATAACAATAATAAAAACAAAAATTATTATTATTATTATTATTGTTGTTATTATTATTATTATTATTATTATTATTATTATTATTATTAAATACAAATTCTTAATAGCAAAACGAAAGGACATGAACTTGTATGACAGGAAGAGTATACGCAAGGAAATATATATATATAATATATATATATATATATATATATATATATATATATATATATATATAGATATATAAATATATATATATATATATATATATATATATATATATATATATATACACAGTATATACAATATATATATATATATATATATATATATATATATATATATATATATATATATATATATATATATATATATATATATGTGTGTGTGTGTGTGTGTCTGTGTCTGTGTATACAAATTTACAAATTTATATACATATGCATATGTATATTTATAAATACGTACGTATACAGTGTGCCCAATAATTAACAAATACTGTAAGATAAAATACTTGTTGCATCAGCACGTAATGACAACAGTTCTAGAGCTTTAATAAAATCCTCCATATGCTTGTTAATCATACGAGCGATAACGAAGTAATTTATATAATTCACAGGATGCTGATTTTTTATATTTGAAGTAAGCTTAATGATTCATTTCGTCACGCCTTATTCGAGAGTTAATTACACGACCGGAAATTTTCATTATTTGAACTTATTTGAATTTCTCTTCGTTAAGAGGTATAGCACTGCGTTATCTCAATTCCTAATAAAAAAAAAACGTAGTATAAAATTTTATCAGCTTTTGAAATAAATTTTGTTCTATTTTTATTTTTCTGTAAAAGGAAACTACTGTGCCGGCTTTGTCTGTCCGTCCGCACTTTTTCTATCCGCCCTCAGATCTTAAAAACTACTGAGGCTAGAGGGCTGCATATTGGGATGTTTATCATTCACCCTCCAAACATAAAACAGACCAAATTGCAGCCCTCTAGCCACAGTATTTCTTATTTTATCTAAAGTTAAAGTTTGCCATAATCGTGCTTCTGGCAACGATATATGATAGGCCACCACCAGGCTGTAGTTAAAGTTTCATGGGCCGCGGCTTATACAGCATTATACTGCTGAGGCCACCGAAAGACAAATCTATTTTCGGTGGCCTTGATTATACGCTGTACAGAAAACCCGATTGAGCCGAAGAAACTTCGGCGCATTTTTTACTTGTTTGTGTTTTCCTAATTAATGTCTTCATCCGATGACCTTCGTTATGTTTGTTTAACTTGTCTAGTTTATGATTAATTCATTATATTACTGAAATGAATAAAAATGATATTTTCCTGTCCCTGTGCAATCAAAGCGCGAGAATAATACCTCATAACATCGCAGAACGGCCAAATGGAAACTGGTACGTATCAAAAGACCACAAAAATCTTATATCATCCGGCAGGAATAATGTCCAAGTTTAGCCGTGCATCAGACAACTCAATTAAAAGCGAGAGCTCCGAAATAAAATGGCGAAGTTCATGATTAAACAGTTAAATGGAAAGTTAAATTATGCATTACGAGATCTTTCCGACCAGACGATGTCAGCGGAGAGTTGGGAGTTCGTTGCCGCCTATGACGCAGATTCGAAACGAGTCTACCTGTGTTTCGCTAGTTGATGGTTTTTCTAGTTTTCTGTTAAAGAAAACTAGTGTGCCGGCTTTGTCTGTCCGTCCGGACTTCATTCTGTGCGCATTTTTTCTGTCCGCACTTTTTCTCTCCGCCCTCAGATCTTAAAAACTACTGAAGCTAGAGGGCTGCAAATTGGTATGCTGATCATCCACCCTCCAGTCATCAAGCATACCAAATTTCAGCCCTGTAGCCTCAGTAGTTTTTATTTTATTTAAGGTTAAACTTAGCTATAATCGTGCTTCTGGCAACGATATAGGAAAGGCCACCACCGGGCAGTGGTTAAAGTTTCATGGACCGCGGCTCATACAGCATTATACCAAGACCACCGAAAGAGATCTATTTGCGGTGGCCTTGATTACACGCTGTACAGAAAACTCGATTGCGCTGAAGAAACTTCGACGCATTTTTTACTGGTTGTCTTTTTTTTTCCATCCACACTGCGGTAAAGCATGACACAAACGCACGTCGGCAACTTGTTGCTTGCACATCACAAACGAGTTGAATACAAGTCGCATTCAAGTTACCCATAAGCCGTTGACTTATGGATAACTTATGGATAAAACATTTGTCTTGGATAACTTAGAGCGCAGTGATAATGCGGTATAATTGTATAGTTGTCATAGTTCTGGTCTATAATTAGCTTTGAATGATAATTTGAGTAAATGTATTCAGACATATGCACATATATTATATATAATATATATATATATATATATATATATATATATATATATATATATATATATATATCCTTTGTTTTATTTGTGCAATATACCTTTTCATTATAAAGACTAGAAATGAGAGATGACGTATGTGTTGCGAATATTAATACGGTACAGAGTTCAAACAAGGACAAGTCATGTTTGTCCCCATGTGTTTCACAAGTGATAATTTGCACAGATTCCAATTATTCCAATTTTTATGAGCCCAGATATACTCTGACGTGGAAGATAATTTACTGCGAGTTATAATGTAAGGAAGATATCCTAAATTTAGTATTCCATATCGCGACCTCCCAGTAACAAATTTCTAATTTGCGCATAAGCGTTTGACTAGTCTTTTTGTCTTCAGTATATTTGGTATATGAAAAATAGCACACTAAACAAGAATCTTTTGGGTTAATGTCACTGGAAAACAAGTAAAAAATGCGCCGAAGTTTGTTCGGCGCAATAGTTTTCTGTACAGCGTATAATGCTGTATGAAACTCTCAGCCACAGCCCATGAAACACTCAGCCGCGGCCCATGCAACTTTCAGCCACAACCCGGTGTGGCCTGTGCTGCTGGCACCTATAGCAGAGCCAGACGCACGATCGTGGCTAACTTCAACCTTAAATAAAATCTACGGAGGCTAGAGGGCTGTAATCCGGTATGTTCGATGATTGGAGGGTGGATGCTCAATACACCAATTTGCAGCCCTCTAGCCTCAGTAGCTTTCAAGATCTGAGGACGGACAGATAAAGTGCGGACGGACAGACAAATAGCCATCTCAATAGTTTTCTTTTACACAAAATAAAAAAAAACGTTAGTTGTTAAGTAATGTTTAGATAACAAGCCAAGAGATGAAGCATTTGAAAAATGTTGTTGTTAGATGAAGCATTTGAAAAATGTTATTAGATGAAGCATTTGAAAAATGTTGTTATTAGATGAAGCATTTGAAAAAATGTCGTCAAAGTCTGGTACTTGCAGCCACAGTTTCAAGCTGCGTTTCGCTATTTCCATTCTTCGAACTAAACCTCGAGAGCCAAAATGACACTCGAGGTAAAACTGAACAAAACTTTGCGCTGAAATGATGCTGTTTTATTCTTTCCCACTTGCCCGGGAAAACGACGTCCTAATTACGAGCGGGGAAATCTTTTTAATTTACGGAAAAGGAAAACAGGGAAATAGCTCATGAATTTCAATGAGAAGCGTAGTAGCAGTAACCTTTTATTTTTTTATGTTAATGATGAATGTTTTATTCAAACCCAGGGGAAAACAAAACGACGGTGTCTAAAAGTAGTATGATGGCAAATAATTTTTATCTTGCAATTTTCGTGGCCAGCTTTTCAGTAGATAAATACCAGTGTCGTGTCTAATATAACGTCTCTTTTTTGGTAAAGCGTCAAATATGCATATTTTTTATTCTCTGAGTTATCTGCATCGATGGTCATTTCATCATTAACTTCTTGTTTCAGCAAAACATCAGGTCAATGTCTCTCACTATACATCCTGAATAGTGAGAGAGGCAGATTTGATACTTTGCTTAAATAAGAAGTCAGTGGCAAAATAATCGTAGATGTAGCTACCTAAATAAACTGAAAAAAAAAGGAATATTCGACTTTGCCAAAACAAGTAAAAAATGTGCCGAAGAATCTCTGTACAGTCGCTACAGCTTATAATCAAGGCAGCGAAAATAGATCTATCTGTCGGTGGTCTCGGTATAATGCTGTATGAGCCGCGGCCCATGAAACTTTAACCAAGGACCGGTGGTGGCCTATCCTACATTGTTGCCAGAAGCACAATTATGGCTAACTTTAACCTTAAATAAAATAAAAACTACTGAGGCTAGAGGGCTGCAATTTGGTATGCTTGATGATTGGACAATGGATGATCAACATATTTGCAGCCCTATAGCCTCAGCAGTTTTTAAGATCTGAGTGCGGACAGAAAAAGTCCGGACAGAACAAAGTGCGGACGGACAGACAAAGCCGGCACAATAGTTTTATTTTACAGAAAACTAAAAAAAAAAAAAAGGGATGAAAATGACGTTTTTAAACAACGTATAAATCTGCAACGCGGAACAACCTGTCCTGAAACGACAGACAGACATACAGACAGACAGACAGATGGTCGGAGATGATGAAGCAGCCTTCGGAACAATAATGCATCGTCTTCCAGGATAAAAAAAATATTAAGAGCGATTCTTCCCTTCCACTTGGGGAGACGCGTCTGACTTTGCCACTAAATTCCGAGAAGCGGGTCCCACTCCATATGTTGGAATTGTCCTTAGTGTACAAACTTGGACGTTAATGTGTAATAAGGTTTCCAGGAAAGTTCTCCATGAGGAGAAAAACCCGGATAAACGTCGCGCCGAGCGATTTATTTCTAGGCTTCTAATTCTCTTCACCGGTCCAAAAGTTTAGATGAACAGACGCAAAGAGCGTCAGGGAAAGAATAAGGAACAGCCGCCCTCCTCCTCCTCCTCCTCCTCCTCCTCCTCCTCCTCCTCCTCCTCCTCCTCCTCCTCCTCCTCCTCCTCCTCCTCCTCCTCCTCCTCCTCTACTTCTTCTATTTCTTCTTCTTCTTCTTCCTCCCCAGAACAAAATGAAAATGAACATGGCGACGTTTCTCTTCTGGTTCTTTGTTCATTAACCTGATGTAGGGAGCGATTATCACCTCTTATAATTAAGGATTTTTCTCTTTTTAGAGTGGGTTTTTTCTTTTATGGCAACGGTCGTCTGTGTTGGAGGTAGCTGGATACTGGAAACATTCCCTACTATCAAGCGAGAGAGAGAGAGAGAGAGAGAGAGAGAGAGAGAGAGAGAGAGAGAGAGAGAGAGAGAGAGAGAGAGAGAGAGAGTCTCTGGGAGTAAGTTCTTTCTAAGCCGAGGTATTTCTGCTGTGGAAAACAAACAATTACACGTGTATTTTGTTTATCAATATTTTGTTTATTAATTTTGTGTAAAGGCGTGCTTATAAGCCTTTGGCATATTGATTATTTGAATTTATTTATTTTTTTTCAGTCGTGATGTCCAGAGTTTTCATCGTATTCTCAGTAAGTACCAACCATTATCATCGAAATCAGGGTACCAAATAAATAAAAAAAAAAAAAATGAAAAAATAAAGCAACGAATGGAAAACAATAACAAAATGATATTCGATAAAGAGATATCGAAAGCGTGAAAGACAATAAATGACATGAGCAAATATTAAGAGTAAAACTTTATCTCTACCATTTTCGACCTGAAGGAATTATTTTGTCAAAATTCTCATCAGCTGAGACTGAAGACTCCTCATTTCAGGCGACTGTATAACAAACTAACTACCTATTTTCTCTGTGGGGGGCGGGGGGGGGGAGGGTTAGAGAGAGGGGGTAGATACCATGGTATGAATGATTGTTTAACGATTCCTACTTAAAATTCCTCTCCTGACTGATTTCTTTGATAAATATAATAATAGCTCTGTTAGGAAGTGGGAATTGCTCTCTTCAGGAATTGATACCAATCTTTCTATACTTCATCTTCTTACCTTTTTTCTGTTTAGCTTTACTGTGTATATTTTATAATGATAACCATACCCCAAGTTCATTTATATACGCCACTTCCAGATCCGGATAAAAGAGTAAGGGTATGCTCATGATTTAAGTCCTTAATGAACCTCGCAGCCATCCTTAACAATCCGGTTTAAGCGGCAATAAGACGTAACGAGGCACGAGAGACAGCGGAGTAAGAACGCAAATAAAATATACAAATTAAATGTACAATAGTATTTGGAGTTTCTCTCTCATGCTGCACGAGTATAGAGTACGTCCCTGAGTTCAATAACTGGACTTGGATTCCAATTACATTGGCTTCAAAGACGGAGATCAATAAGGGTATTTTGACTTCAATTAAATTCATCTTCTGGTAAATGGATCGTTCATAAGGGATAATAAAGACATGACACAACATGGAAAGTCTATAGGACAAGAAACCTTGCGAAGAAGCCATCAGCTCTCAGACCAGTGAATGTGTCGTTTAGGCTACAACTGGAAACCTAGGTGCACACAGAGAGAGAGAGAGAGAGAGAGAGAGAGAGAGAGAGAGAGAGAGAGAGAGAGAGAGAGAGAGAGAGAGAGAGAGAGGAGAGTATCAAATAGAAAAATAAGATAAGCTCTTTCATAGTTGTGTGTGAAAATAAGATAGCTCATTGCATGTCATTATACAGAAACAACTGAAGCGCGTCTTCGTTACATAAATTATGAAAATAATTTCCTTGTCAAAAAACACCATTATACAATGTTTCTCAAAGGCAAAATGATGAAATATGAGAAGTGGAACGAGGAAATCATTATTAAAGAGATGGCTTTTTACCGTTAAAATCTAATAAAAAAAAAGTAAACATTATATATCCTGGTGTAATAAAAACAAGTAGATAATACTGATAACATTTCATACGAAAAACATCTTTCAAAACAGATAAAAAATGGAAAGAATAAAGAAGGAAGTTACGCTGCAAAACAAACTTGCAACATCCATGACTACTGATGCATATCAAGCCAAAATTGAAAAAAAAAATATAGAATATGTCACATCTCAAAAAATCCAGTCAACAATTTTTCTAGGTTTATATAAAAAGGATTTTCCCTGCTAGATATTTTGTGAAGATTTTTCTGTTCAAAGCAAATAGCGTTTTCAAGTGTGAATAGATATGAATTCCCTTTTTTTTATTTTTTACTTTTTTTTTGCATGGTGAACTTGCTTGAAAGAGAGGGGACCGAACAATTATTAAATGAAAAGATGTATATTTTTTTTGCTTCGTGGTGAAATAGTAAAATTTATTGAATAATAATTTTTTTTTAGTGAGGAATAGTTTAAATAGAGACGGTAATTACCCTGCTGAACTGAATACCGAGGCATATCGACACAGAATAATTACCGAATAATAAATGGAAATATACATATTTTTCTTCTAGGTGAAATAGTAAAAATACTCGAAGAATATTTGAATACCAAGACAGAGTAAGACAGAATAATTACCTGCCATAAGAGCACACAGGTCTCCAAAGAACTCTCTTCGTTAAGGAAGTAATATAACGTCGCCTAAACAAAAGGTTTCGTATTTCATTTAAATACGTTTATGAAAATGACAACAAAAGGTTTCGTATTTCATTTAAATGCGTTTATGAAAATGAGAGAGAGAGAGAGAGAGAGAGAGAGAGAGAGAGAGAGAGAGAGAGAGAGAGAGAGAGAGAGAGAGAGAGAGAGACAGGTTTCACGATCATTATTGGCTTAAAATTTTAGCACTACGCCCAATTAATACTTTTTTTAATCTGACTTATTACGACAAACAAAAACTGTTTTGCAACCTTTCGTGTTCAGAAGACACACGATGCCAATAATGATTTTTTTCTAGGCGTGTAACTTCCTTCCTCATTATTAAGTTAAGGAGAAATTTCTCACAAGAAATGCGAAAAGTAACAGATACCTTTCTTCCTCATGAGACAAAAGAGTTATCATCACTTCCATTACTTAAACTATCCCCCCAAAAAAGTAACACTAATCCCCTCATACTTAACGACGTGCAATTAACATTACTATCTCTACGTAAAGAATTTAGTAAACAATAGTAATAGCTTTTCTTGGTTACCAGACCTCTATTTTATATTCTGAAAATGAGAAGAGGTAATTTTGAACTGTGGCTGGTAAGACTCACTGGAGGTAAATGGGTTTCTCAGAAGATGAGATCGGGCACCTTGTTCAATTGCTTACTGCGATAATTACTCTGTAATTCACTCCGTAATTACAGAGACTTCTCCGCGGAAGTAATATTGCCTGGGTGTGAGTAGGAATAAGATCAAAATTGACTTATGATCGGAAAGTGTCCTGTTAAAAAAATATCAAGTTGATAAGTTTTGTAGAAAGTGATCGTTTAATTGCTTACTGCGATAATTACTCTGTAATTCGCTACGTAATTACAGAGACTTCTCCGCGGAAGTAATCTTGCCTGGGCGGAAGTAGGAATATGATCAAAACTGACTTATGACTGGAAAGTGTCCTGTTATAAAAATCAGGTTGATAAGTTTTGTAGAAAGTGATGGATGAGTTCACACTAGATTTATTAGATCTGTTACTAATAACTAACACTTTAGTAAGGGGTTAAAGGGGAGTGCTCGAACAAAATGGATTGGCAGAGAAGAATTTCACGTCTCGGATTATAATTTTAATTGCTATTTTTTTATAATAAATAAGAAAAGAGGATATACACACTCGCTTGTATCACCCCCATGTAATGCACACGTATATATATATATATATATATATATATATATATATATATATATATATATATATATATATATATATATATACATATACATATATACATGTGTGAGTTTGTGCATTCTTGTTTCTGCATAAATTCATTCAGAAACGTAACATACACCTAATCTTGTTCACACATTAGCGGATTCATTCACGACCGTCAGTGACTCCAAAAAAAAAAAAAAAAAAAAGACGACTCCGTAAACCTTCAACGTGGAGAAATAAAAACCCAACCTTGAAAAAAATCAAAACAAAGAAAGAAAAACTTCTACCCGTCTTGTCTTTCCCAGGACGAGAAAAAAAAAAAAAAACTGACTCAGCAAGGCGGAGAAAATTCAGACGAACGCAAATTATTCCTCCGAAGGAGATTAAGGTCTGTTCCGCCAAGGAGGAGCTTCGGATGACGGCGAGCGACTGTTCCCGAGGAAATGAGTCAGGAGGAGAAAATGAGGTCTTAGGATTGAGGCTTCTGTTACGAAGGAATCCTCGGGAAAAAGTGGGGAACGCGCGGTGGCATCATTGCCCGAATGACGGGCGTGTATTTTCTTTCAGGAAATTCGGGGGTGAATTGAAGGAACTCTCATTTGCTCTCTTGTCTGTCTCTGTCCCTGTCTAGTTCCTTGTTCCTCGGTGATATTGTCGTGGAATTAGGTAAAATTAGGCTAGAGAGAGAGAGAGAGAGAGAGAGAGAGAGAGAGAGAGAGAGAGAGAGAGAGAGTCTCAAACAAAAACGTAGGCTAAGTCTTTTGGTAGTTCTGCGTAAATATTGTGTAACATATTGCATGCCATTATAAAGTAACAACTGAAATGCGTATTCGTTACATAAGCTCTATGGAAATAATTCCCTGCGTTTAAAAAAGCATCAGATGCTATATATATATATATATATATATATATATATATATATATATATATATATATATATATATATATATATATATGTATATGTATATATATACATATATATATTGTTTATATACTGTATATATATGTGTATATATATATATATATATATATATATATGTATATAAATAAATTATATATATACATACACACACACACACATATATATATATATATATATATATATATATAGATATATATATATATATATATATATATATATATATATATATATATATATATATATATATATATATATATATATATATCATCTGAGTGTATATATGTGCGCGTCTGAATGTATAATTTCAATTGTAACAGTGATGCACTGTCAGTGATACTGAGAGTAGTGTAAAAAATGGCTTGCCTTTATCAAGCTTTTCGGTTAACTAATTTAGGATTTTCTCCATTCATACGACAAATCCTTCCCGCCATAGTTTCCCCCCCAAAGTTGGAAGTTTTATCCCTGTTCTACAAAAAAAGAAAAAACTTCTAAAAAATGAAAAAACTCACCACAGACATCCAAAGTCTAGTTAAGTATGTAGGGTTTCCCAGAGTTAGCCTCCCAATAATGTCTCTTCAGAACTGTCTATCGTGGCGAAGAAAACTAAATACCGATAGATGGCGTTAGTTTACGGAAATCTCGAACTCCCCAACATCGGTGGGGAAGAGATCCCCCCCCCCACCCCACCCCCGGTAGTTTCGGTAAGTGGTCTTGTATTACTTTCCTTATTTTTCCCCAGTGAGGAGGGGAGGAGCGCGGAAGCCTAAGAACGGCCGCGATAATTTTCCCAACTTTTTCTCTCTAAAGACTTGAACGAAAGACTTTGCTTAGTTTTCCAAAGCGATGTTGAATTTATAAGGCATCTCACTGGGTTGCAAGTTTTATATGATTCATACCTATCATTATTGAATTGAATATAGAATTTTTTTTTGGCCAAAGGCCAAGCACTGGGACCTATGAAGTCATTCAGCGCTGAAACGGAAATTGACGGTAAAAGGTTTGAGAGGTGTAACAGGAGGAAAACCTCGCAGTTGCACTACGAATCAATTGTCAGGAGAGGGTGGAAAGTAAGATGGATGAAAGAGAATATGAAAGGAAGATCAGTAAAAGGAATGAAAGGGGTTGCAGCTAGGAGCCGAAGGCACGCTGCAAAGAACCTGAAGTAATGCCTACAGTGCACCGCATGAGGTGCACTGCCGGCACTACTCCCCTATGGGGACCTGTTATTATTGGGGTGATTACTTAGCTGGCTGGAAATGAATAGCTATCAACCTGGACTATAATGTGAACTGAAGAAGAAATAGGAATTATTAATAACGTGTCTTCATGCCTATTCACACGGCATCTTTAAGCAAGTAATGTCGTCACCTCCTTCTAATATACTCACTGTTAGATTTTTAAGGTTCCTTAGAAAATATTACCGCTTGTACCTGACTGTTAAAGTGGTTGTAGGTTTCATAGATGCTTACGTGTTTTTTACCTTTGAATGGAAACCTCATATGCTAAACAAACAAGCGAAGAAGGATAATTTTTTTTAGTTTATACTAGAAAAGCTAAAACATTCCCCATTTAAACATGTGGATAACAATAATTAAAACCATAGCAGTGAACAGATAATATATCTAGATCTTTGCCTCATTACTTGACAGCGGAGATCAACGATTTATTACGTTGAATTTTAATTACCTCTGGATGAAATTAATTTCTTTTGGGTAAGCGAAAATAGGATAACAGGAATTCTGAAGTCAATTATGATAATCCCTGTCATAGATAACATAAAACAAGTAAAAAATGTGCCGAAATTTCTTCGGCGCAATCGAGTTTTCTGTACAGCCGCTACAGAGTATAATCAAGGCCACCGAAAATAGATCTATCTTTCGGTGGTCTCGATATAATGTTGTATGAACCGCGGCCCATGAAACTTTAACCACGGCCCGGTGGTTGCCTGGCCTATATCGTTGCCAAAAGCACGATTATGGCTAACTTTAACCTTACATAAAATAAAAACTACTGAGGCTAGAGGGCTGCAATTTGGCATGTTTGATGATTGGAGGGTGGATTATCAACATGCCAATTTGCAGCCCTCTAGCCGCAGTAGTTTTTTAAGATCTGAGGGCGGACAGAGAAAGTGCGGACGGACAGACAATGCCGGCGCAATAGTTTTCTTTTACAGAAGACTAAAAATCCTTTCTCTTACTAGAAGAAGCACCACTTGAATCTTGAAGATAAATCCCAACTCTACAAAATATAATACGAATATTGGCTAACGTCGTACTCACCCATACCCTGCTAATTGTTCGGACTTCAGTTTATTGACCCAGTGACGCTTACACCAGACTCCTAAGGAAATAAAAAACATTAGAATACTCGTATGTGCATAAAACATAATGATTAAGATTTCATTTCGTCGTTCAAACTACCTACAACTTTGATCATAAAACACAAACATATTGACGTCCATTAGACTGCTTATTCCTCTCATGGGAACTTTAAACCACTTATAACAAGTAGAAAAATGCGCCGAAGTTTAACTTCGGCGCAATCGAGTTTTCTGTACAGCCGCTACAGAGTATAATGAAGGCCACCGAAAATAGATCTATCTTTCGGTGGTCTCGGTATAATGCTGTATGAGCGGCGGCCCATGAAACTTTAACCACGGTCAGGTGGTGGCCTAGCCTATACCGCTGCCAGAAGCACGATTATGGCTAACTTTAACATTAAATAAAATAAAAACCACTGCGGCTAGAGGGCTGCAATTTGGTATATTTGATGATTGGAGGGTGGATGACCAACATACCAATTTGTAGCCCTGTAGCCTCAGTAGTTTTTAAGATCTGAGGGCGGACAGAAAAAATGCGGACAGGAATAAGTGTGGACGGACAGACAAAGCCGGCAAAATAGTTTTCATTTACAGAAACCTAAAAACCTCAGGAAAACCAAAACACAACAGTTAGTGGTTTTATCACCGTGAGCTTTTGGAAAACGTACATAAAAGTGAGAGACCAGAAGGCGTAGGAGAGATATATTAATTAAAAGAAACGACCAAATAAGAAGGAAGACGAAGCTAAGTTAGAGTATTTCTGTTGGCGGCGGGAGGGCCGTTCTCCTTCGGGAATCACGTAGTTCATTATAACTTTTCTCTTAATGCAGGGACAAGAGGTAAGGATTGTTACGTTCATTCTTCTTAACAACTTTCATCGGTTTTTCTCGTTGGAATTAAAATGTATTTTTCTTCCTCAGTCGAATGAAAATATATATATTTTTTCTCAGTGGAATGAAAATATTTTTTCTCAGTGGAATGAAAATATTTTTTTTTCTCAGTGGAATGAAAATATATTTTTTTTCTCAGTGGAATAAAAATATTTTTTTCCCAGTGGAATGAAAGTATATATATTTTTTCTCGGTGGAATGAAAATATATATATATATTTTTCTCAGTGGAATGAAAATTTAATATTTTTTTTCTCAGTGGAATGCAAATATGTATTTTTTCTCAGTGGAATGAAAATATATATATTTTTTCTCTGTGGAATGAAAATATATTTTTTCCCAGTGGATTAAAAATATATATATTTTTTATTCTAGTTATATTACAAGTTTATTCTTCTTCCCTTGAGTCTTGTGAAAGCAGAGAGTAAAGCATTTAAAGAAAAGTTTCATATTGGACAGAAGTGTCCCTCTGAAATACCGCTGTTTGTTAAAATAGAAAATAACACTCCCAATCGATCTTCCTTAATTTTTTCCACATGACCGAACCACCTCAAAGCGCTTTGATCCGCCTTTGATATATTTGTTTTTACCATTTCCTTTTGCCGCCCTTTCAACCTTTCATACTACATATATATATTATGAAAACAATTAATTTTGACACCTTCATCCTTTTTATTTTCTATTCCTCTTCAAAACCCACACTTCACTACTACAAAGAAGAACATTCTCTTCATTCACACAAGCATGGCTCCAGAGTACGCTCCAAATCTTTGCCAAAAGTTGTATCTAAGTTCTACTATCTCCATTGCTTCATATGATCTTTGTCTGACCTCTCTCGCCAACGGCTCTTGTGAGCATGTAGAGTGCAGGGAATTTGTTCCGAGCTTCGAGAAGGTACGTAACGTCCGTAGGTTTGGGAATTGCGGTTACAGACCTCTTTTACGTCACAGTTATTTTAACGATAGGAGCACCCACTTTTATTTTGGCTTCTTAGGCCTAATGAATTTCTAAGATCCGTTGCTCGCCCCGGATGAAAATTCCTGATATATGTGTTAGTATTGCACCAGCCCCGGTTTTTTTTCTTTGCCATGCCGTTAGGTTAGGTTAGGTAATATAATTACCACTACAGTAATTTGGGTGTGGGAAACACGAGATTATTTTCATGAAAATTCTATGGTTAGTTTTTCAAATATGGCGTCCCGCTTTTTTTCAGGGAAAGGTCCCGGTACTCGGTTACATCTAGGGAAAATGCGCCCCGGGTATTCATGAGAACTTTAATGTCCAATTCATTTATGGTTATTGTTGACACATCCTGGTGTTGATAAAGCCTAAAGATTGTCAACGTTCTCATTAGAAGACCAAAAGTGAGGTAACACAATCAGCACTTGGTTCGACCATTAAAATGATTACCGAAAGCGAAGACGCATTCTTTTCCGGAGGCAAATGCTGGAAGACTGGATTTGTTGGGAGAATCTCAGAGGTCCTTCACAAGCCTTCATTATGGTTTT
The DNA here is from genome assembly GCA_039081455.1 of Macrobrachium rosenbergii. Classification (NCBI taxonomy): domain Eukaryota; kingdom Metazoa; phylum Arthropoda; class Malacostraca; order Decapoda; family Palaemonidae; genus Macrobrachium; species Macrobrachium rosenbergii. The sequence continues at coordinate 41,780,887 of JANJGK010000023.1, forward strand.
GGGAAGAAGTTGCGAGAGAGAGAGAGAGAGAGAGAGAGAGAGAGAGAGAGAGAGAGAGAGAGAGAGAGATGATTACCCAAATCTGGCCGAAAACATACACGAATAAAAACACGAAGACACATTTTGGTTATTCCGTTAGAGACTTCTCAAACGATTTGCATCTTAATGATTTCTCTGCCGAGAAGTACGCACTTCCAGATACCTCATTTCTGGGGCAGATATTTTAATTTGATAACACTTGAGCATTTGTGATCTCATGATTTCTTTTATTTATTTATATAATTCTTTGTGCTTTCCATTCTTGCCATTTGATGCTCAATTCCATCCTCTATCAATAGTTATCTGATTCAATACATAAATAAATAAATCTCTTGATACATAAATAAATGGTAAAATATTCTTTTTGTGATGAAGACAGGATCCCTTCTATTCAGTGGGCTAATTTAAATCCCTGCCTAAAATATACGTATATCTTCAAGGGGAAATTTGAGGTAGAAAGGTCAGTCCAAGGCCAAGAGAAAGAAAAGGTCTGCTCACTTCCCCCCCAAAATCCCCCAATAGGCGGAGCTTCGTCTACCTCCTTATTACGTCAGCTGGTGCATTGCCGTAACGAGCAGGTACCTCAAAGATACGTCATCGCGTACGTAGTTACCCCAGGTGGGAGGCGACTCCACCCAATTGGGTAGACCTCGTCTCTCTTGGCCTTGGGGCAGTTCTTCTCTCGTTCCTTTTATATGTGTCTGTTTCTGTGTCCCTCTCTCGTTCCGCCTCTCTTTCTAATCTCTGGCTCTGTCTGTTCGTGTACTTTAAAAGCCCATACAAGGCTGTATTCCTAATAAACTTCATCGTGTAAATACATGGCCATTGTGACAACTAGCAAATAAAGTGATTTATAGTAACGCATACATATGAGCATTTGACAAACAATGTTAACAAAAAAGAATTTGTCTTGTTTTCAGCAGTTAAAGAACATCTAAAATATACTCTTTGTTTTTACATTTTTTTCCCATATTTCGTGAACATGAATATGAAGATTTGAAGTACTTAGTTTTTATTATGCATGCTTTTATCTAGGAAATAATGATATGAACCTATTAATCTTTTAGTATAATTATATTTTGACAACAGAGTTTTTAAACTAAGGGAGGCTCGGGTTAAGGACATAATCTCGTAAAAAAAAAGGAAAAAAAATTTGATTTACTGACAACTGTCACAAACATAATCGGTCTAATGCCTAGTAAATATATGAATATGTACGGTATTGAATCTATGCATTGGTTCTTTAACGTAGGCCCGAAGAATAAATTGATTTATTATAGTAAGACTTACACACAGTTGAAGGATTTAAAAAGAAATATGCTTGGAGAGTGATGACTTGACTATGTGTGTGTGTGTGTGTGTGTGTGTGTGTGTGTGTGTGTGTGTGTGTAGTGTATGCACAATTACTTCCCAAGGGAAGACCTAATACCTAGAAGTATTGATGGTTTTAACTGAGAGAGAGAGAGAGAGAGAGAGAGAGAGAGAGAGAGAGAGAGAGAGAGAGAGAGAGAGAGAGAGAGACCTGAACACCTAACAAATCATGTGGAAAATTATACATAAAAATACAAAATTATAAAAAGTGATGAGAGAGAGAGAGAGAGAGAGAGAGAGAGAGAGAGAGAGAGAGAGAGAGAGATACGAAATTGAACACCTAGCAAATCATGTGGAAAATTATACAAAAAAATATAAAATATGTGAAAATTATAAAAAGTGATGAGAGAGAGAGAGAGAGAGAGAGAGAGAGAGAGAGAGAGAGAGAGAGAGAGAGAGAGAGAGAGAGAGAGCACAAGGCTTCTTTACGACTCCATGTTAATGACTCGGAGGCCTTGGGAAGACGGAGAGAGCCGCCAAAGCGAGACAGAGAGCATCTGCGGCCCTGCATACCAACAAAATAAAAAGGGCCCGAAGATGTTGTCACACTCTGGGTCAACCGAGCTATTAGTCAGCCCCCAAAACTTCTGGGGGGGAAAAAAATATAAGTTTTTTTTTTTTAACCTTCCCACTCTCTAGCCCCGAGCATCCTAACTTTGTCTCCTCCAAATGCAGTTCAAGGAATATAAAGTTAGTGTATTTTTCAGCGTCCGGAGGAGAGTTCCAAACCGCGGAAAATAAAGAGGCTTAGTTGCAAGTGCCTGGGATGTGCGGTGCGAACTGCGTACTGAAAATGCGAGGAAGTTGGGAAGATAGTGATTTGAGGAGCTAATTGCTAACTATATAATATTCATACTGCAACTGCTGAATCATCGTTCATCCTCTCAAGGCCAAGAGAGAGAGAGAGAGAGAGAGAGAGAGAGAGAGAGAGAGAGAGAGAGAGAGAGAGAGAGAGAGAGAGAGGTCTGCTCACTTCCCCACAAATCACCCCAAGTAGGCGGAGCTTCGTCTACCTCCTTATTGCGTCAGCAGGCGAGTTGCCGTAACGAGCAGGTACCTCTGAGATACGTCATCGCCTACGGAGTTACCCCAGGTGGGAGGTAACTCCACCCAACTGGGAAGACCTTGTCTCTCTTGGCCTTGGATCCCCTTATAAGGAGAAACTCCACAACGGAAGGCTCACAGTAGCACTTCAAATCCCGTAGACTTATTATCCAATTCACCAGTACCTTGAATATTGGATATTGAGGCTATTCATTTCCAATGCCTTATTCACACCATTTATCCATATTTGTGGTCTTCCTCTCCCCCGCTTCCTCTTTAGTTGTCTAGTTGCAAGAAATATACACCCTAAAGAAATCTCCAGTTTCTTGTATGAAATAAGAGATCCCGTAACTTTTGATCACGGGCTTAATATTCTATGTATATGATAATTTATTTTTCACTTTTATCCATATTTGTTATTATTCCCGTTCATGATGTACTTCCCCTCTCTACTATTCCCTTTGTTTAGTTATCAAAAATTGATATGGACGTCTGCTGCTTTGTATATGATGTGCACTTCGTTGTGCCTTTGGCTTCATATGGAACCCTGAGTTGTTCTTTATTAGCAATATTGTAATTACATCGTCCAGGTACTGAAGGAAACCTGAAATTCACTCTTGTTTTTTTAAGGTTCCAAATGTACCACCAATACAACAAGTAACAAATGAGCCGAAGTTTCTTCGGCGCAATTGACTTTTCTGTACAGCGTATAATGCTATATGAAACTCTCAGCCACGGCCCATGAAACTCTCAGCCGCGTCCCATGAAACTTTCAGCCACGGCCCGGTGGCGGCCTGTATTAGTAGCACCTATAGCGGTGCCAGACGCACGATCATGGATAACTTTAACCTTGAATAAAATAAAAACTACTGAGGCTAGACGGCTGCAATTTGGTCTGTTTGATGATGGGAAGGTGGATGATCAACGTACCAATTTGCAGCCCTCTAGCCTCAGTAGTTTTTAAGATATGAGGGCGGACAGAAAAAGTGCGGACGGACAGACAAATAGCCGTCTCAGTAGATTTCTTTTACAGAAAACTAAAAGGCTGGTGAGAATACATTAAATAACCTTACCACAAACTACAAAATATTCCTTGACTGCCTTTTTCATTTCCCATTTAATTTAGTACATCTATTTCACAAATAATAATTAATTTAACATGAAATTTGCAAAAAATTAACTTTACTCCTTAATTTAACAGCGAATCAGTTATATCCTAGCAATATGGACCTTTATATCTTAAAGTAATGATCTGGGAGTCTTCGCAATATATTTACGACTAAATACCTTTATGGGTTCTTTTCCACCTGTTAAACTTATTGTAAGTCCTCAATGCTGAATTTCAAAGATGATTTTGTCATTCTAATCTTCCTTACTTGATCAGATCTATATTTTTACAGTCTAAGCTGATTAATGCTTTAAAATTTCCAACGTAATATTTTCCGTAAGTGAAGGCAGGTCGTATAGATGTGTCTGTGCGTCACTGCAACAAAGCGATCTCGAGCGGGGAGAGGAGCCGTTCGAAGCCTTTCCAAACACAAAGAGTTTGTTTATTGCTGCGTCCGTTTAATCCCGGAATTGACCGGCTTAACATTCAAATCCTCGGGGATTTGGCGGCAGGATTTAATAAGTCACTTCCCCTACCTTGCTAAGGAGATTTGCTGCTGTTTGTTTTTCGACTGGAAGGTTGATTTGGACTGTATGAACACATGAGTTGGAGATGTGTGTCAGGAATGCGAATCGTGTGCCCCAAATATAACTGAATTGGCTAACTGCTCATTTACTCCAGAAATACAAATAAGACTTATTTTGGTTCTAATAAAGTGGCTTATTGCACTGACAACCTAATGTATTTTGGTTCTAATAAAGTGGCTTAATACACCGACAACCTAATGTATTTTGGTTCTAATAAAGTGGCTTATTGCACGGACAACCTAATGTATTTTGGTTCTAATAAAGTGGCTTATTGCACGGACAACCTAATGTATTTTGGTTCTAATAAAGTGGCTTATTGCACGGACAACCTAATGACTGCATTAAGCCCAGACAGAGGAAAATTAAGAGCTACGAAGAAAGAGAACGTAAATGAAAGTTGGAAAGGGATAAGGAAAACGAGAGATGGAGGATAGTTACAATACGTGACATCAGGGGCGAAGAAAGAGCCCGTGAACCGCGCAGTGCGAATATCAGTGATATCAAGAGAACTAAGACGGGTGAGGCGGCTTGACAGGTGCTACGAAACCCACTGATGTTGCTGAATTGCCTGGGAAAAGAGGGACGCCTCTCGTCAACGGGACAATCAAGAGAAAGAGTGAAAGGTTCGAGAATATAAGGAATTTTTTCTGATACGTGAGTCGTTGTTCCTATGAAAATCGATTATGATCGATAAAAATCAAAATTCCCTCTGAGTATTAATTTTGATAAAAGAGATCGTCGTAGCATGCGTAAGTGGAAAAACAAGATTAATGAAAATAAAACTAGAAATTAAAAGGAGTAAATGTCCAAAGACATCTGAGAGTACAAGTTTGCACACAGAATGTGTTTGTGATCTAACCATCGTCAGATCGAGATTAACACTGCAGACATATTTTTCACAGGAAAATGTGAATGTTTCCGGGTCATTAATTTTCTTGCGGCACATATATCTCATATATCCTCTCCTTAAATTCCAAAGTCCAAAAGCCCCCCTTTCTTTAGAACTAATGTAGGGCATCCAAAAATCACCAGTAACTCATAATCTTCATCTAATGTAAAGAGACGTGTATGAATAATATACGGGTTATGAAGTTATTTTCCGGCCGTATAAATTTTCATTCGGAGCGAACTTATGGTCAATAAAATATGATGTATATTCTTCTAATGGTCCATAAGGAGTTATTTTAAAACGCCGTTTTACGCAGAAAGCTGAGCGGTGGGGTTGGAACGGAGGCGGTGGTGGGGGGGGGGCAGGTTATTGAGACCCTTAAATCGAGTTCCAGTAAAACTTCACCGATTAGTTTTAAATGAGTTACGGTATATTATAATAGGGTATCACTCCTAATATCTCCAGAATATTCAATTATTAAGGCTAATTATCCTCAAGAAAACTGAATACTGAGCCTTGAATCGAGTTACAGTAAAACTTTACCGAACAGTGTTATATGAGTTACAGTAAATTATGAAAGGATTTCATAAATACAGCGTGTTATCGCAAATGAAAATAATATACCTTTAAAATGAGCTACGAATACAGGAGGATGATTTTCGTTCGACCCAATTACAAATTATATTATTAATATATGACTTTGTTATTGTGCAAACAAACGCCTTTTTACGAAAAGAATGACTAATGTTGCGTAGAACTACGTCACAGATATGACGACCTAAATGTAGAACTCCTTGGAAATACATAATCGCGTAAGAGACACGTTTAAAAAAGTAGAGCCTTGGAGCCTTTGAAAGCACCCTTTCCTTAATTATTTAGGAAAACGAAGCGATATGAAGACTGGAAGAAAAGGGGAAGCTGAATTTTGGAAAAATAAAAATCGTACCTGAAATGAAAAAAATATCTTAGTTATCTTCCTATTAAGTATAAATACTGAAATATCCCTCCTAACATTAGTTAGGAGGGATTAGTTCATTACCCCCAAGAAAACTGAATACCATATGAATACCACCCATTAAGAAAGAAATCAGTATCCGTTAAAACACTTCTCTTCTGGTATGCGCTCATATCCGCTGGAATGAAAAGCCAGCGATAGGAGCTGATTTAACCGATGTAATGGCTATATGCGCCGATCAGCAGGGTAACTCAAATACTTTATTTATTGTAGAGAGGATGAAAATATTTGGGGTTAAACGTTTGGCTCCGATTTATCGGGACGCAACAATAAATTTTATGATGTCAGGTAAAGCTAAAATTTACGCTCGGCTTTTATGGGGAATTTTTTTTTTTTTTTTTTTTTTTATCGCGAAATTGGTTTCATAGATTAAATCACTCAGAACTGACACGCAGGAAAAGCAACCAGAGGTGCTTTCATTTTTGGGGAAATAATAAAAGCCGTTCATTTGGCGTTTCTGTACTGTGGTTCAGCGGAAAGTTTGGTTATCATAATTATATGAATTATGACTCGATGGGGTGGTCGGATAATGAGAGAGAGAGAGAGAGAGAGAGAGAGAGAGAGAGAGAGAGAGAGAGAGAGAGAGAGAGAGAGAGAGAGTATATATATTGAGCAATCCTTTAAAAGTTTGAGGAGGTGGAGAGCAATAAGGGGATCTATGTATTAAACAGTTAAATAAGAACGAAAAGTTAAGTATACCTTAGTTTAACCAGACCACTGAGCTGATTAACAGCTCTCCTAGGGCTGGCCCGAAGGATTAGACTTATTTTACGCGGCTAAGAACCATTTGGTTACCTAGCAACGAGACCTACAGCTTATTGTGGAATCCGAACCACATTAAACGAGAAATTAATTTCTCTCACCAGAAATAAATTCCTCTAATTCTTCATTGGCCAGTCGGAGAATCGAACGCGGGCCCACCAGAGTGCTAGCCGAGAACTATACCGATCCTGTCAACGAGGAACTTTAAATAAGAACGAGAAGTGATGAAATAAAAATGTCTTAAACCTTACGTTGGTATTATGTCTGTCTGTCTGTCTGAATCCAGGCAGAGAGGCAAAATAGAAAGCTAGTTCACTTTTGCTGTCCTTTGAATGTAGTATCTGTTTTGTTTCTCATCTGGGGAAAATGAACATGTGTAAAAAGGATTCGGATCTTCTGCAAAGTGTTGAACAACATCTGGGAAACACCTGGGGACACTGAAAGCTCCATCAAGAGCTCTCTTCTGACCGCCATTTAAAAGCATTCAAATGTGGGCCATTACACTTGAACAAGAGTTCTTAACCAATGTCAAAGGAAGCACAAAACCCTAATAGGGAAATTTTTGACAAGCATATATTACTTCATTTGTTCTGTGTATTAAAATGAAAAGTAAAATGCAACTATTGTTTGTAAAAACTCTCTGAAATATAAAAAAGAAAAATATTACTGCAAACCCTTTAGCATTACGATGGTAAGGCCACCGTTTTCTATGCGTGGATCATATCCTGACTACGACCATCGAAGACCTAAAATCCCGCACAGAAAACGAGATCTCGAGTGACGTCAGATCACGATCTTTCTAAACAGACTTTGATATGTTATGTTCGACTAGATCGAATATAAACACGCCCAGACATCACGTAAACTCTTAGGATTAATTCTTATAAGGCAGAAGACCCCTCCCGCTTTATATTTCTACGTTCTTTCCAGGTGGAACAGTTTCTAACTCCTTATCTTATTTGCCCAATACAGCACGGAACGCCCACCTGTGAAATCCAATATCCAATAAACAACAAACTTTCAGCAAATCTTCACGACCCACTAAACTTATCTCCGCGCCTTGCTCGCTCTCTCTCTCTCTCTCTCTCTCTCTCTCTCTCTCTCTCTCTCTCTCTCTCTCTCTCTCTCTCTCTCTCACTTCGTCTATAACCTTTAGACTAAGAACAAGTTCATTATTGTTTTTTGTTTGAGCTTATATACCGTGAGAAACTTTAGCATTCAAAATAGTGTTATATTATTAGGCTATTTGATGAATAATGGCAACACATTAAAACTTTTAGTTGTAAGATGAACAGAATTCACTGAGGAAGGGAATAAAATTATTCTCCATTTAATCTTTGGAGAGTTGTAAAGAAATTGAAAAAATACAGGCATACTGCATTATATATATATATATATATATATATATATATATATATATACATATATATATTATATATATATATATATATATATATATATATATATACATATATATATATATATATATATATATATATATATATATATATATATATATATATATATGTTATAGCTCCCTGCTAAAACTCTTTCTGACTTACTTTACTTTATGCTAAAATTAAATCAAGGCATATGAATCCAATCGCTTCTCTTACGGGAAAGAGTCTTGGAATGCAGTTATTGTTGTAATAAGATAATACGAATCCAAATGTTGAATACAGAAAAGGGATTTTCACTCAACTTCCTTTATTTGTAAGATATGAAGTCTTATTGCTGTCGTCATACTCTTGTTTTCCGTTGACTTATCCGGAAGAATATACAAGACTTACATTCTTCTGAAACGCCTTTGTAAAACTTCTGAAGAGCCTGTATTATACCAAGCTTATACGAGACTTTCTGTTTCCAAAGGTTTTCTACAGAATTTTTCTGAAAAACATTACGTTTTGTAGCTGAGTTTAATTACTTTTCCAAACGAGTCTTAATAAAATTCCTAAAGCTTCAAAAATATTTTTCGGTATTTAACATTTTAGTCTACTTTTCCATAGTAATGTCTTTACTGTTCGTTTTCGGAGTTCGAAATTTCCGAGACTATTTTTTTTTTACTATTACATATGTCAAAAATCTTATGAGACCCAGGGTTTTCAAACCAAGTCCCTATTTCTAGTTTTCTGTAAAAGAAAGCTACTGTGCCGGCTTTGTCTGTCCGTAAGCACTTTTCTGTCCGCACTTTTTCTGTCCGCCCTCAGATCTTCAAAACTACTGAGGCTAGAAGGCGGTGAATTGGTACGTTGATCATCCACCCTCCAATCATCAAACATTCCAAATTGCAGCCCTCTAGCCTCAGTAGTTTTTATTTTATTTAAGGTTAAAGTTAGCCATAATCGTGGTTCTGGGAACCACACAGGATATGCCATCACCGGGCCGTGGTTAAAGTTTCATGGGCAGCGGCTCATACAGCATTACACCGAGACCTCCGAAAGATAGATCAGTTTTCGGTGGCCTTGCGCCAAACAACAAACTTACTATTGAAAAATCACTGATTCTTCTGCGTCTATTAGAACATTCCAATTTAGCCGTGAAAATTCCATTACAATATAACTAAATATAGTATCTAAATACCTTAATTACTGTAAAGGAAAGCAACACGATCCAATACAAAGCTGTGTTCCTTTGTCAAACCGATGAACAATTGGCCTATTATTATTCACGAAAAGCGGAAATCGCTGATGTATTCAACCCCAATTGACAATTTGTTTTACAGACCTCTTAATGAAATTCCATTGTAATAACAAACGACTGAATATTTGATGTCTTTATCCATTGTTTTTCCAGGGAAGACCTGCGGTGTGGGGTGCGGGGGGAGGTGGGGGGGAGAAGTATAAGTCCTTCCTGAGTTGTTTTGTTGCACGATAAAAGGTCAGAGGCAATAAAATAATTTTAATGTTCTTTACACTGAAGTCCTGTCTATTGTAAACAATTGCAAAAGCATGAAAATTGTAACAGTTTGTATACCAGTATTTTGATACTGAGGTGGTATGAATTCATTATGACTCTCTCCTTTTAATATCTGGTTTTGAGTAGCTGCTTAGTAATGTCATTTCAATGGATTTTTAATGGCCTCTCAGTTGAATCTATTGATTTCGTTCCGATATTAAATAAAAAAAAAAATATTCAATGGAGAATAGAAAAATATCAAAATGCTGACCGTACCTACAACAGATCGAGAAAACGCTATGCTCGCCTAATCTTTCCTTGAGAGCTATCCTCTATTCTTTCTTGAAAGCTATCTTCTTTTCTTTCACTGAAAGCTATCTTCTTTTCTTTCACTGAAAGCTATCTTCTTTTCTTTCACTGAAAGCTATCTTCTTTTCTTTCACTGAAAGCTGTCTTCTTTTCTTTCACTGAAAGCTGTCTTCTTTTCTTTTACTGAAAGCTATCTTCTTTTCTTTCATTGAAAGCTATCCTCTATTCTTTCCTTGAAAGCTATCTTCTATTCTTTCCTTGAAGGCTATCTTCTATTCTTTCCTTGAAAGCTATCCTCTATTCTTCCTAGAAAGCTATCTTCTATTCTTTCCTTGAAAGCTATCCTCTATTCTTCCTAGAAAGCTATCCTCTATTCTTTCCTTGAGAGCTATCTTCCATTCATTCCATAAAAGCTATTCTTTAGGCAAATGTTTCACCGTAGCATTCCACAGTTCTGACGTGGTTACCAAACCTCCTAAGGATTTATTTTACGGAAGGTATTCTCATGTCTGACGTGATCAACACCTTTATAAAGTATTTACTTTTTTAATTACTGACGCTCTCGGAAATTCAACGCCTACATTGGGAAGAAAGAAAAATACGTGGAATTCTTTTGTTACAGAATTCTTTTGTTGTTAGGCAAAAGGTCACTTAGTTACCTTTACAAAAGGTTAAAGCTATTTTTCAAATGACCAGCAACGTATAGGCAATGACCTATTTTGGTTGCAGCTTTGTTAGTCATGAATTTTTTGCTGTAATGAGCTGATATTGCAGCATTTTTTTAGCAATTTTGAAAAATAGTCGGTTTGGAACTCTTAGATACCACAAAGCACCAGAAATGTTTCATGCAATTTTTCTACATTCGGAATTTTACCTAAAACAAGAACAATAATCCAAAAAAAAGGAAATGGCAGATAAATGAGAGCAAAAAAGAGAAAAAGGGAAACGACAGAAATATGAGAGAAAAAAGAGAAGAGAGAAAAAGGAAATGACAGAAATATGAGAGAAAAAAAAGAGAAGAGAGAAAAAGGGAAATGACAGAAACATGAGGGGAAAAAAAGAGACGAGGGAAAAAGGAAATGACAGGAACATGAGAGAAAAAGAGAAGAGAGAAAAAGGAAATGACAGATAAATAAGGAAAAAAAGGAGAGGGAAAAGGAAAATGACAGGAATATGAGGAAAAAGAGAAGGGAGAAAAAGGAAATGACAGAAATGTGAGAAGGAGAAAAAGGAAATGAAAGAAATATGAGAGGAGAAAAGAGAAGAGAGAAAAAGGAAATGACGGAAATATGTGAGGAAAAAGAGAAGAGAGAAAAAGGGAAATGACAGAAATATGAGAAAAAAGAGAAGAGAGAAAAAGGAAATGACAGAAATATGATAGAAAAAGAGAAGAGAGGAAAGGGAAACGACAGAAATATGAGAGGAACAAGAGAAGAGTGAAAAAGGAAATGACAGAAATATGAGAGGTAAAAGTGAAGAGAGAAAAGGGAAATGACAGAAATATGAGAAAAAAGAGAAGGGAGGAAAAGGGAAATGACAGAAATATGAGAGGAACAAGAGAAGAGAGAAAAAAGGGAATGACAGAAATATGAGAGATAAAACTACAACAATTTCTCCGGACTCGAAATAAGACGACGGATTAGAAGAAGAAGAAGAAGAAGAAGAAGAAGAAGAAGAAGAAGAAGAAGAAGAAGAAAAAGAAGAAGAAAAATGGGGAATGACAACTCTTAACTCCGGTTCGAAACAAGGACCCTGAAACTGACATTCTAATCAAGTCTGCAAGATCAATGGTAAAGATCTGGATAAATCTCTTTTTTTTTTTCTTTTCATTCTGTCTCCACTTGGAAATTCTTCGTACTTCATAGATGTTTCGTCCAAATAAAGTATGTTTGTTTTCAAAACCCTCCACCTTTTATATATAATGCCGAAAATTAATATTTCAGAGGACTTTAGGAATTTCTGGCTCACTGCTCTCTGGCTTACTGGGGGCTCAGAAAAAACAGTTGTTTATAGTGGCAAAGTACAGCTTAACAACAACAACAACACAAATATATATATATATATATATATATATATATATATATATATATATAATTTGTATATATATCTATATTCACGTATATATACAGTATATATATATATATACATATATATATATATATATATATATATATATATATATATATATATATATATATATATATATATATATATATATATATATATATATATATATATATATATATATAAACAGCGATTCTCATGAGTGAACTTAACTGGATATTTTAACATACTCCAGAAAATCAATGCAGGCCAATTTTCTTGATCACATCAGACTCCCATCGATACATCTCAGTCACTAAACCAAACAATAAATTTACCTGGAAAACAAGAAACCTTCGTAGAAAAAAAAATGCCCTATTAATAATATTCCTCGTGATTTATCTTATCTAGAAAGAATGCATAAATGATTTTCGCATTCATCATGGTGAACGATGGCACGAATGAGTGAACGATTGAACTATCTTTTATTCAAAATCAAAATAGGACGAGTTATGGGTTTTCACGATAGTCTTTGCTAAGCGTCTTTCCAACAGAGGTTTGAAATATCTTGTGAATCCCTGAATGTTATCATGCTGGTCTCACCAAAGGCAATGACAAATGAGCGATGCATATTGTTACTGTTTAATAAAATCCTATCTGGCAACATGTATCATTAATATCTACTTTGTGAATTTCAGAAGCATTAGAAATATGATTATTTTTTCGTATCCATAAGAATTTTTTTTTATCATTCCAAGGCCTACTAAAAGCATTAAACATTCATATATACATTTCAGAGTAATGAGAAAATTCTCTTTGACAGAGATTTTTACGCATTAAAAAATTAACTTCTGAAAAATTTATAGTGGAAAATGTACCTGCTTTTATATATGCTTTATCTGGACAACTTTCTTAATCCTTTATGTTCATTTCACAAACTGTCAAAGAGCAAGTTGATAAGCCTAACTTCCCTGAACAGTGGCAAGAAACAACTGTTTGAAAGTCTGATTTATTTAACTGATCATAATCAGTAGATTTTTTTATGCATGAAGGCATTAAAATAAAAACCTTACTCCTTTTGCGAATAACAAATCCCTATTCTCCTTTTCAAGTATACAAGTAGCATGATATTGTAACTAGCTTTACAAATGATAAGATTTTTGAGGTACTAAAACTGAGAATGTGAATCAACTGGAGAACAAGAGTACAAATATTTGCAGCAATGAAAATATTATGGCGTTCACTTATCTTTGAAGTTTATACCTTTAATGTAAAAGGCGTTAGTAAACTTGAATGATTACGTATAGGTTTTTCAATAAAAAGCTAAGACTCTCTTGCGAAGGAACCTCAGCCCCGTGTCCTTTAGGCTACTTTAAACAGGATTCTATACTTCCTGTATAGAGGAATCAAATTATTTATTTCTCTTGATTAAACTTAATGCTACTCTTCGCAGTAAAAAATCTAACAAACTCTGAAACGGTCATCGAAATCTCGGAAATTAACGGCGAGCTCTGAAGTTTTAATGCATTAGGAGGACTAATTAACAGATTTGATGTATTTATTTCAATTCAAGTTTTTCAATTCAAGTTGGTCAGTCTACGGCTGGACTTCTACGAGGTAGGGTGTCATCTCGTCCACAGCTGTAATTTTTTTTTTTTGAAGAAGAAGAGGAAAAAAGTAAGATGAAGAGAAAGCAATTGTCAAGGACCTCTCAACTTCTCGATTTGTTTACTTTTTTTTTTGCATACTCTCCTCACTAAAAAGCTTTGAACACAAAGCAAAGAACAGATAAAGGAACCTTAAAGTCCAGTGATGAATTGGGTGTCTGTCTGCGTTTCACTTCGGATTCAAGGCTTTGCAGTGGAAAGCAGTATGTAAAATATGTGGTAAACGTAGCCAATAATACATACATACATATATATATATATATATATATATATATATATATATATATATATATATATATATATATATATATATATATATATATATATATATATATATATATATAATGCTGGGTTCACAGTGTCAGTTGCAAAAGATAGGTATATGTGGTAAACGTAGCCAATAATACATACATACATACATACATATATATATATGTATACACACACACACACACACACACACATATATATATATATATATATATATATATATATATATATATATATATATATATATATATATATATATATATATTGTGTGTGTGTGTCTGTGTGTGTACAACTACTTATTTCCGCTGAAAAGGGTAGCTCCTAAGATTTACAAAGCGGATAAGACAACAGTCATACTTTAAATTCTGAAACCTGGTTGAAACCCTTTGCGGAAAACTTCCACGACATTAGCCGTTTGTCACATTTGCACAGATGACTTATTAGTAGCGTGTCAAAAACACCTGCACACACACTCCACCACTCACCTCTGCCTTGAACGCACCCTTTGTCATATAGAAAATGAAGGCCTTTCCTTTCTAGCGCTTTTTTTTTCACTCCATCTAATCAGTAATTTGTAAGTTTTCTTTTCTCACTCCCTCAGACCATTTTCTGATTTAAATTTCACGTCAATAAACTTTTGTCTTCCGTTCGTTTCAAACGAAAACTCACAAAGCGCTCTCTCCCATACATTCACCTACATCGACAGAAGCAAAATGTGGCATCTTCTGAAATGTGATACTCACAGGCAGAGGTTAAACATTCATATCGTAAGCAAGAATACATGATTTCATGTATACTTATTAATAAGGAACTTGCTTTTCATGACATCAACTTGTTCCACCAGGGCTTCACGTTCTGGTAACTGCCACAGGGACCAAAGCCTCAGGAACTAAATCCACAGGGACCAAAATCACAGGGGCCAAAGCCACAGGGACCAAAGCCACAGGGACCAAAGCCACAGGGACCAAAGCCACAAGGACTAAAGTCACCGGGACCAAAGCCACAGAGACCAAAGCCCCAGGGACTAAAGCCACAAGGACCAAAGCCCCAGCAACTAAGGCCACCAAGACCAAAGCCCCAGGGACCAAAGCCCCAGGGACTAAAACCACCGGGACCAAAGCCCCCGGGACTAAAGCCACCGGGACCAAAGCCCCACGGACTAAACCCACAGGGACCAAAGCCCAGGGACCAAAGCCACAGGGGACCAAAGGAGGAGACATCGGGGAAAATGAATCAGACCTCGTCTTGCCTGAAGTTGGTCATTGGTTTTGTAAGGAATATATAGTTGGTATTTGATTTCAGCTGTAAATATCAATTAGATTATAATACTAGATAACGTTTTAAAAATAAATATTTGTCAATACTAGATAACTAGATGTGAAATGCAAACGTTTTAAAAATAAATATTTGTCAATACTAGATAACTAGATGTGAAATGCCAACGTTTTAAAAATAAATATTTGTCAATACTACTGTAGATATCTGAATGTGAAATGCAAACGTTTTATAAATATTTGTCAATACTAGATAACTGGATGTGAATGCAAACGCTGTAGAAATAAATATTTGTCAATACTAGATAACTGGATGTGAAATGCAAGCTTTTAGGAATAAATATTTGAAGACAGGATTTTAGATTAGAAGCTTTTTTTAGAATGTGTAAAATCTTATCAACGCGACGTCGAAAATTTATACATATGAATATTAGCTTCTGATATAAACTAACACAAATGTAACACCTTGCAAAAGTTAATACAGAAAAAAGTATATTTTGTACAAACATGAATTTGTGGAATGATCAGTTAATCTATCCTTTAGTCTCTAAATTACTGAATCAGTGCAACTCACGCAATCAGTTTAAGGACTTATGAATTTTTTATTTTTAATAACTTTGAATCATTGACAGTGGGAACCGTATCTCTTGACCTTGGACACCAATCCCCCTTATAAGGTAGAGGGCGTGGCTGCGGACATCATCAGCATTATCATGGAAAAACTGAATTTGTGGTAAGATATAGTACTGAAACACCTGCTCGTATCCTTAAGAGAGTTGCATGAAAAATGGGATATATACAGACATTCTTACACAAGCACACACACACACACACACATATATATATATATATATATATATATATATATATATATATATATATATATATATATATATATAAAGCATCTGGCCATGAATAAAGTTAAATAACCGAGTTTATCATCACCAAACATCCCAGCGGAAACAGTTGAACAACTTATGCGAAATTAAATAGTCAACTAAGGGTAAAGACTGCGTAAAATAAGTAAAATACTTGTATTTTACTCAATGCGAATTTTTTCTTTTCATTGTAGCATCTTTATAATCAAATCTCGCCTTACACTGTATCATGATGAAAGTTACCATTATTGTAATAATTACACATTGATACTCAGAGATTTATTGACACTATTATTATCATCTTTTCGTTAAACAGTTTTGCAGAAGTGCAAACATTCTTCATACAAGAAGAACGGCTGTACGCTAGCACTCTTATTAAAGAAAAGTTCTTTAAAAATTTCCTACTTTTGTTACAAGTTAACTTTTTAAGAAACAGCAAAATCTAATACGGACCATTGCAGTAAAATACGCAAAAATCTCACGTTCAACTCTCGACCTCAGCTACGAGTTAGTGAAACCCGTTGAAGAGGACTTCGGATTTCAGCTACCTAACGGAACGTGGAACGGAGCTCTAGGCTTCCTTAACAGGAGCGTAAGTAGCGTTAGAAACTTCATTGTTAATGCAGCTGTTACTGAGTATGTGTATGTATACTT
>JANJGK010000023.1:41800191-41805191 GCA_039081455.1 Macrobrachium rosenbergii
CCAGTGTAGAATTACCTAATCATTTCAACACAAAATAGATATAGGAATTATGTTCTGAATGTTGCTGTGACTGGTCGGTTATGCATAGGAACTGGTTGATCTTGTGACTCACTAAACTAAGGTCGATCCTTTCAGGGATGAAGGGACCACGACGGATGATAAAGGAATCGCCGAACCGTCTATTTGGTCGCTGTGCGCCTTGTTGATGCAATGTAATTATAATTTTCATTTTTTATTCTTTTTAGTTTTCATCTTTATCGTAAGACCGCTTTGTTAACATAAAAAACAAGTAAAAAATGCTCCGAAGTTTCTTCGGCGCAATTGAGTTTTCTGTACACCCGCTACAGCTTATAATCAAGGCCACCGAAAACAGATCTATTTTTTGGTCGTCTCAGTATATGCTGTATGAGCCGCGGCCCATGAAACTTTAACCACGTCCCGTGGTGGCCTATCCTAAATCGTTGCCAGAAGCACGATCATGGCTAAATTTAACCTTAAATGAAATAAAAACTACTGAGGCTAGAGGGCTGCAATTTGGTCTGTTTGACGATTGGAGGGTGGGTGATCAACATACCAACTTGCAGCCCTCTAGCCTCAGTAGGTTTTAAGATCTGAGGGCGGACAGGAAAAAAGTGCGGACGGACAGACAAAGCCGGCACAATAGTTTTCTTTTACAGAAAACTAAAAACTTAGCATGAACTTGCAAGATAACTGCCACGAACGAATCGCAAATATGTGAAAATAATAATAAAAAATAGAGGAAAAGTGTCATGCAAAAATGAGACGTATTTCGACACTGCATTTCGTTTGTTTTACCGTTAAAAACACCGAACAGGCAAAGCTGTCACAATGACAGCAACCACAACAGCAAGTATCGAATATAATAGCTGTGTCTACTGCATTTAATTTGCATAGAGTCTTCTCTCCGCGCCTTATATAACCTTTCCATTAGAGTGAAGATGGTATATGCTGCGTCTACAGGCCGATGAAATGGTTATTGGACGCATAGAGAATTAAATGCTGTAGAAAACAGTTATCATATTCAGCGCTATTATTATTATTATTATTATTATGATTATTATTATTATTGCATCCGTATTATTGATCGAAATGTGTTATCATTATCATTATTGTTATTATTATTATGCAAATTAAGAGCCTTACTTAGAGTAGTTATATTCAGCGCTAATATTAGCTTAATTATTATTATTATTAATAATCTAAATTTGCTAATTATTATTATTATTAGTATTATTATTATTATTATTATCATTATCATTATTATTAGACAAATTAAATGCCGTGCTATTAAATTCAACGCTGCTATTATTTTTAACATTGTTGCTGTTGACTGCCATGTATTATTATTATTATTATTATTATTATTATTATTATTATCATTATTATTATTATTATTATTATTATTACACAAATTAAAACCCGTACAAATTGCTATTACCCTCAGCACTACTATTATTTGCATTATCGTTATTATTGGTCGAAATGTACTTAGATTATTACTAGTATTTCATATTATTATTATTATTATTATTATTATTATTATTATTATTATTATTATTACTGCTACTACTACTACTACTACTACTACTTATGCCAGCTTGCTAACCACGTCCTTCGAATCTCGCCACAGCCGTCCCTTGGGAACCAAAGGGCACGTCCGTGCGCATGATATCCGGAATGTGGCTACTGACGGCGTTCATCATCGCCGCCGTCTACCGCTCGAACCTGGTCGCTATGCTCGTGGCCCCTCTCCTCAAGCTGCCCTTCAACAGCTTCGAGGAACTGGCCGCTACCCGCCACAAGCTTTACATAGCTGCTGGAAGCCGCATCTACGACGCCTGGAAGGTATACTGTGACCTTCTTTCCTTTCGTGTTCTCTATTCGGTCTTATTAATTTATCAGTTTGTTTTGTTCTTTTTTTTTAATAAGCGAGATTTCTTATTTCTGTATTTCCTTTCACCTCCGCTTATTTCTTCCTGTTGAACACCATATTCTTTGGGAGCTTGAATTTCAAGTCAATGGCCACTGCGAGCTTGTTCCATATGAATCGGGTTCATCTTCTTAATAATAATAATAATAATAATAATAATAATAATAATAATAATAATAATATCAACTTGTGTGTCCCACTCACTGTCTGCTCTGCTGTCGTGTTCTCTATTCACTCTCCTGTAAGACGTTGTCAACTTGAGCCATCCCCTAAAAAGGAGAGAGAGAGAGAGAGAGAGAGAGAGAGAGAGAGAGAGAGAGAGAGAGAGAGAGAGAGAGAGAGGATTATCAACTTCGTGCGTCCCAAAACTAAATCTGAACAAGCTGAATCATGCAACGCTGTTACTGCCAATTGACATAAGATGTGAATCACCTCGATTGCATTTATCAATTTTCCGTTCCTGGTGTTGCTTTTTTCTTTCATAAAAGGACACCGTATTTCTTGCTGAGCAGGTATTTATTACTGATCTTCGTGCAACTAATACTCATTCCTAAATTTGTGCCTAATTGTATTTCTTGCATAATTAATAGCTGGAATAAATCAAGCATCTTCACTCGTCTGGCAACGATTTCCTGCAGTTAAATCTCTCTCCCTTTCTCTCTCTAACTAACTAACCAACACAATACTCAGTAACTCAACCTGCATGAGTAATGAGGTTTTGGCAAATTGGCAGGCGTCCGTCAGTATTAGTCATAAATGGGGTCGGTGGGTTATCTCAGCTGTCATACTTGAAGCCGCTACTTTACAAGGGCGAAATTCCACGCAGCAAACAGCGCTTCCATTAGCACATTTCTGATGGCTGCTCACGAATCCATTACCAGGGTACAAGGTACAGTCAGCTAATTCATCAAACAAGCAGTGGAAGTATCAGTAACTAACTCGCTTGGCAAAACTTAGCGTGGCCCTGCAAAGGCCATATCGTCAAGCAGCGATCAGTGAAACTGGATCGCCGGTTGCTCTACGAAACTGAGCGTAGCGATGCTTGCTTAAGCGTTCCCAGAGCAGGTGAGGAAGGGAACGATGCTTGCTGCTTGAAATTTCGCCCGAGTAATAACAAGGCCAAAATAGCAACTCTGATGTGATCTTCTGAAGAACAACAACAATAATGCAACTATGAACCGGACATATCTCTGCCATCAGCTGCTGAGCAGCCTGTTCTTGTAACAGACATTCACTGAAACAATTCTTACAGAAAGCTGAGCCTGGATCTGTCATGTGGACAGCCAGGAACAACTTCTTCAGCGACATGCCGTATATGGTGGCTACTCGGAAATATCTGAATGAGGAATTAGGCGTCTGTTCAACTAGGACATCCCTCGAGTACGGTCAACATCTGGCTTTCTCCGCTGTAAGTACGATTGAATACATCAATATTTCACTTGATTCCAAACAAAATGAACCACTCAAGTAATCCAACAGTTTAATTAGTAGTGTATCGAATAGGCACTGCCAAAGTTTCTCTCTTTTTTTTAGATGTTACTGAGACTTTTCCTAAACCTCACTAATGACACCTTTTGATTATGATACTTGGTGCTACTTTGGCTTGTTATCTAAGCATCACCTCCGAGGTGCTAGTACTAAACATGGCGGAAGCTCAGTGGGACGCCCTGTTTAGTACTAGCCCCTCGGGGATCAAAGATATTATTTAATATAATTTGTCGACTACACAATATGGAAACGGGTGGATATAAGACTTCGATCCCCAAGTGGCCACTACCAAACACGGCGTCCCATTGAGTTTCCGCCATGTTGAGTACCAGCACCTCGGAGGCGACGCGTAGATAACAAGCCAAAGTAGCACCAGATATTTCATCATGTTATTGAATATGAGACGATATTGCCGAGAGATGAAACCCTTTAATGCCTCTGATGGCGACGGACTGGAATCCGGATGTTTTGCCAAATGCCTTCACAAGGGATACATGCACCAGTGTCTGAAGGTTAATGCATTCACGAAGGATACATGCACCAGAGTCTGAGGGTTAATGCATTCACAAGGGATACATGCACCAGTGTCTGAGGATTAATGCATTCACGAAGGATACATGCACCAGAGTCTGAGGGTTAATGCATTCACAAGGGATACATGCACGAGTGTCTGAGGATTAATGCATTCACGAGGGATACATGCACCAGAGTATGAGGGTTAATGCATTCACAAGGGATACATGCCCCAGAGTCTGAGGGTTGTGGCAGGTAATGGTCCCAGTTGGTTATGTTAGTGTGGGTTATATAGATTTCGAGTTTTCAAGTTCATGATAATGTCTCACAACAAAAGCCGTCCAATCTTTATCAATATTTTCCAAAATTTGATGATGAGAAGGAAGACAAAAAATCGTCAGATCTTTATCAATATTTTCCAAAAGCTGATCATATGGAAGGGGTCATTCAAACGAATGGTTTTGTCTTTGAAACCTGAGCATTACAGTTGTGGTTCCCCCATCCGGGTGATAAGAATATGAAATCTCCCTCCAAGAATCTTTGGGAATTTGATCAGTTAATAAACGCCACTAATAATAATCACTTTATACATTCTCTATAGAAAGGCTACTGTGGTCTATACCTTATACCTAGAAGCAAGAGCATCTTCAAAGGAACTCCAGTGTCCTTTGCTTTCCCGAAGAAATCTGAACTTAAGGCTAAAGTGGATCCCATGTAAGTATACGTAAGCGAATATTTCAAATGTTTATATGCAATACACACGAAATTAATACTGGTCGCTGGTATAGTGGGTAGTGTCTTGGCATGCCACTCAGATGTCATAGTTCGCGCCACCCCCAGGGCCATGAAAAATCACTGGCTCTGTATCATGATCAGTTACTGCTGCTGCAGTGTGGGGTCTGTGGTG
This sequence comes from Macrobrachium rosenbergii, assembly GCA_039081455.1. Lineage (NCBI taxonomy): Eukaryota > Metazoa > Arthropoda > Malacostraca > Decapoda > Palaemonidae > Macrobrachium > Macrobrachium rosenbergii. Next base: position 41,805,051 of record JANJGK010000023.1, read on the forward strand.
GGAGGTTGAAACCATTGTATTCTTTGGAAGCTTGAATTTCAAGTCAGTTGCCCCTGTGGTGGGCTTGTTCCATATGAATAGGTTTCATCTACTGAATAAAAACAAAATAAAAAAATTAATCACATGCAAGAGTTATCACTC
>JANJGK010000023.1:41810191-41920191 GCA_039081455.1 Macrobrachium rosenbergii
TTTTATTTGCTTTGAAAATGGAGAACTATTCACCTAACCGGAATTGTAGTTTCAGACCTCTATGCATTTCAATCAGAACGCTGTCTTCACGTTTGTAAAATTCTGTATTTTATAGTAATCAAACAAAAATGAATTGCAGTTAAATTCGAGATGGTAAAAAGTAATTTCTTATCGAAGATGTTATTAATCAAGGAAAGCCATTTAAAGAGGTCACGCTCTGAGAACTAATGAAACTGTATCAACATATTTCAGCAAGATGGATAAAAAACAAGTAAAAAATGCTTCGAAGTTTCATCGCGCAAGAGAATTTGCCTGCAGTAAAAAGAATTAATTCGGTTGAAACACAGTGAGTTTCTGAGTGAACATATTTCTAATATTTTTTTTTTCGTAATAAGTTCTCAGAGAGGGATAATTTTGTTTTTTGAAGAAAGGGTTCTTACAAAGGGAATACGGAGAAGTTTTCTGAAGGGGAATGGTTAAAGTATTGGATCCAGGAACAGAAGATATCTTTAACTGGGGTGTAATTATTTCTGAGCCTGTGGTATGCCATCTGCTATAGGAAAAGTTCTGGAGAAATAATAAGAATTCAGAAGGCATGGTTTCTTTAATATAATAAGTCAAAATAGAATATTTGTACTTCTTTTTAAATAGATATTAGGCATATTTTCCTAGGGAAGCTGACCTCATTTATTGAATATGGAATAGGTCCAAACAGAATTTACTTCTTTCTAATTGATATAATGCATATTTTCCTAGAAAAGGTGACCTCATTTACTGAATATGGAATAAGTCAAAATGGATTACTTATACTTCTTTTTGAATTGATATTATGCATAATTTCCTGGGAAAGCTGACCTCATTTACTGAATATGGAATAAGTCAAATGGATTACTTATAATTCTTTTTAAACTGATATTATACATAATTTCCTGGGAAACTGATCTCATTTACTGAATATAAAATAAATCAAAATAGAATACTATCCTTCTTTTTAATTGATATTATGCATATTTTCCTAGCAAAGCTGACCTCATTTATTGAACATAGAATGAATGAAAATAGAACACGTACACTTTTTTAAATTGATGTTATGCATATTTTCCTGGAAAAGCTGACCTCATTTATTGAATATGGAATAGGTCCAAAAAAATCTACTTCTTATTGATATAATGCATATTTTCCTAGCAAAGCTGACCTCATTCATTGCATGTGGAATGAATCAAAACAGAATACTTACACTTTTTTTAAATTGATATTATGCATATTTTCCTGGAAAAGCTGACCTCATTTATTGAATATGGAATAGGTCCAAAAAATCTACTTCTTTCTAATTGATATAATGCATATTTTCCTAGCAAAGCTGACCTCATTTATTGAATAAGGAATGAATCAAAATAGAATACTTACACTTCTTTTGAATTGATATTATGCATATTTTCCTGGAAAAGCTGACCTCATTTATTGAATATGGAATAGGTCCAAAAAATCTACTTCTTTCTAATTGATATAATGCATATTTTCCTAGCAAAGCTGACCTCATTTATTGAATAAGGAATGAATCAAAATAGAATACTTACACTTCTTTTCAATTGATATTATGCATATTTTCCTGGAAAAGCTGACCTCATTTATTGAATATGGAATAGGTCCAAAAAATCTACTTCTTTCTAATTGATATAATGCATATTTTCCTAGCAAAGCTGACCTCATTTATTGAATAAGGAATGAATCAAAATAGAATACTTACACTTCTTTTCAATTGATATTATGCATATTTTCCTGGAAAAGCTGACCTCATTTATTGAATATGGAATAGGTCCAAAAAATCTACTTCTTTCTAATTGATATAATGCATATTTTCCTAGCAAAGCTGACCTCATTTATTGAATAAGGAATGAATCAAAATAGAATACTTACACTTCTTTTCAATTGATATTATGCATATTTTCCTGGAAAAGCTGACCTCATTTATTGAATATGGAATAGGTCCAAAAAATCTACTTCTTTCTAATTGATATAATGCATATTTTCCTAGCAAAGCTGACCTCATTTATTGAATAAGGAATGAATCAAAATAGAATACTTACACTTCTTTTCAATTGATATTATGCATATTTTCCTGGAAAAGCTGACCTCATTTATTGAATATGGAATAGGTCCAAAAAATCTACTTCTTTCTAATTGATATAATGCATATTTTCCTAGCAAAGCTGACCTCATTTATTGAATAAGGAATGAATCAAAATAGAATACTTACACTTCTTTTCAATTGATATTATGCATATTTTCCTGGAAAAGCTGACCTCATTTATTGAATATGGAATAGGTCCAAAAAATCTACTTCTTTCTAATTGATATAATGCATATTTTCCTAGCAAAGCTGACCTCATTTATTGAATAAGGAATGAATCAAAATAGAATACTTACACTTCTTTTCAATTGATATTATGCATATTTTCCTGGAAAAGCTGACCTCATTTATTGAATATGGAATAGGTCCAAAAAATCTACTTCTTTCTAATTGATATAATGCATATTTTCCTAGCAAAGCTGACCTCATTTATTGAATAAGGAATGAATCAAAATAGAATACTTACACTTCTTTTCAATTGATATTATGCATATTTTCCTGGAAAAGCTGACCTCATTTATTGAATATGGAATAGGTCCAAAAAATCTACTTCTTTCTAATTGATATAATGCATATTTTCCTAGCAAAGCTGACCTCATTTATTGAATAAGGAATGAATCAAAATAGAATACTTACACTTCTTTTCAATTGATATTATGCATATTTTCCTGGAAAAGCTGACCTCATTTATTGAATATGGAATAGGTCCAAAAAATCTACTTCTTTCTAATTGATATAATGCATATTTTCCTAGCAAAGCTGACCTCATTTATTGAATAAGGAATGAATCAAAATAGAATACTTACACTTCTTTTCAATTGATATTATGCATATTTTCCTGGAAAAGCTGACCTCATTTATTGAATATGGAATAGGTCCAAAAAATCTACTTCTTTCTAATTGATATAATGCATATTTTCCTAGCAAAGCTGACCTCATTTATTGAATAAGGAATGAATCAAAATAGAATACTTACACTTCTTTTCAATTGATATTATGCATATTTTCCTGGAAAAGCTGACCTCATTTATTGAATATGGAATAGGTCCAAAAAATCTACTTCTTTCTAATTGATATAATGCATATTTTCCTAGCAAAGCTGACCTCATTTATTGAATAAGGAATGAATCAAAATAGAATACTTACACTTCTTTTCAATTGATATTATTCATATTTTCCTGGAAAAGCTATCCTGAATATGGACATTCTTTTGGGGTAACTTCAGCTTGAAAGCCATGATTGATTGGAATACTTTTCAAGTAGTAATCATATCAACCTATAATAATACTGGAGTATTTTCTAACTACTTTTGCTGCTAAATTCATCAACGTCATCACCACCACTACTGCTACTAATAACAGTTTTATCGCTGCTTTTAATACTACATACGGTAATAAGTACTCAGGAATTAGTACAAAGGCAATATTAAATTTACAAGACTGGTAGTAAATAAATACTGTTTTTACAAAAGCCAAACTATTTCCTTAAGGCTAAAATAACACAAATAAAAATTGCGCCGAAGTTTCTTCGGCGTAATCAAGTTTTCTGTACAGCTGCTACAGCGTATAATCAAGGCCACCGAAAATAGATCTATCTTTCGGTGGTCTCGGTATAATGCTGTATGAGCCGCAGCTCATGAAACTTTAACCACGGCCCGGTGGTGGCCTACCCTATATCGCCGCCAGAAGCACGATTATAGCTACCTTTAACCTTAAATAAAATAAAAACTATTGAGGTTATAGGGCTGCAATTTGGTATGTTTGATGGTTGGAGGGTGGATGATCAACGTAGCAATTTGCAGCCCTCTAGCCTCAGTAGTTTTTATGATCAGAGGGCGGACAGAAAAAGTGCGGACAGAATAAAGCGCGGACGGACAGACAAAGCCGGCACAATAGTTTTCTTTTACAGAAAACTAAAAAAACCAATTCAATATCTTGAGGTACAATAATACCTAAATAAAAATTAATTTTCTTATGGATCCAACCCCCTACAACCACTAACCGAAACAACCCAATGTTATCACAAAATAATTTATGCCCTTGCGTGTGTGTGTGTGTGTGTGTGTGTGTGTGTGTGTGTGTGTGTGTGTGTTATCCACTTGCATGTGGATTACCAAGAGCTCTCGCGCGCCCGCAAAACGTGAAGTGGGGACGATAAGGAAAATCGAAAACTGATTTGAAACTTATATAAACCTTATTAGCAATATTATTAATGGAGATTCTACATCAAAGTTCAATCGATAATTCAAGGTTTTATTTTCTTGTTCATACAAAGCTAATTCATTTTTAAAACATTACGTTTGACTTCAGCGCTGCATAGTTCATGTAACAATGATTACGGTGTAATGAAAGATTTAAATGTTTGAATGTTTGATGGCATAAAAAGGCAATGTTTGCAAAGACTGCATCAGGCAGGTAAACAGAAAGTATGAGAGAGAGAGAGAGAGAGAGAGAGAGAGAGAGAGAGAGAGAGAGAGAGAGAGTAAAGGATATCAGTATATAATTCTAATAAGTTCAGAAAATATATTTTTTATTGCTTTTCCTATATTAATCATAATATGACATTAATGCGAAAATGAAACATTTGAAGAATGAGCAAATACCTGATTTTGTGTCACATTTCACTGACTCTGATTCTGCGACAGAGAAAAATATAAAAAATCTGAAAAACGTGATTGGAAATTCAAGAAATAAGGTTCGTCGTTTTGTACGTAGCCTAATGGGAAGGTACGTGAACATAAAACATGTTCATAATGTCCTATTTACTCAGGTGTGCACTTGATATACACACTTATCCACACACATATATGTGTGTGTATATATATACACACTGACATATAATATATATATATATATATATATATATATATATATATATATATATATATATATATATATATATATATATATATATATATATATATATATACATATATCAATTTCATCTTTCCGTCCTTAATGATGAAAAAATTGGGGCAGGAATACGTGGTTTAATTTCTTCTACAATTTAGCTCTAAAAAAGTTAGTTGGCTTCAGAGCCTTTATCAAGTTAGCACCTGAAAGACTGTACTACAAGCTCCCACTTGAAATCCAGAAGACTAAAAAATTTAAATCTTTTAAGAAAAAATGAAAGACTTCGATATATGTATTTAAAAGAATAAACTTAAAAAAGCAAAGAAAAACGAATGGCAGAAATATCAAGTCGATCTCTCGCGAACTTCGTTTCACATTTTGGTTCCAGCGTCTCCGGAGAATCCCCGGGACCCGCAAAGGAGTTTGCGAGGAAGAATGACTCTAAAATGACCATATTCTAGACGTCCCTGAATCTCCCGGGAATCCCCAAGAATTCCCGAAGACAGGAGAGGCTTCAGCGAAGACAAAATTGGCTCCAGGATCCAGGCACTGATCCTGTGACCGATTTAATAACTAAGGATAAGTCAGAAAGAGTTAATCTGTACGAGACAATCATGTTGTTGAGTATCATTATGTTTGTGCTATCACACTGCTCTACCAACGGACTGCATTTCCCCCGCCTGAATATGTTTCATGTATCCTTGATGTTGCTTTTCATCGAATTGTTTATGCTTTATAGTCTTGGCCGTGCCATTGTAGAATTCTTTAAGGAATTTATGGCTTTGGACGACATTCACTCGGCTGGAATACCGGAGGACGGCGATGTCGAGGACACGAATTCTAACACTGAAGAAGACATGACATACGAGGAAGACGTAACCTCAGACAGCGAAGAGGAAATACATGAAGAAGAAGACGAGGCCCTAGACAGTGAACAGGAAATGAATGAAGAAGAGATTCGTCAACAGACCGAGGAACAGCTAATGGAAAACGAACGCTTTTTACGACTTGAGAAAGAGAATTCGGAGAAGGCTGCGATAATAGAAGAACTGAAGAATAAACTAAATTCCCTGGCTGCAGAAGGAGACAAGATGGAACGAAATATAAGAGACTTGGAACGACTGAATGCAGAAAAGGAGACGAAAATCAATTTGATGCCTGCTGAAATGGAAAGTCTTAGAAAAGAAATAGCGGAGAAGGAGAAAGAGACAGAAACGCTAATGAAGGAGAAGGAGGAAAAAGATTCGACCCTAATTATTTTGGAAAGCACAGTCGTAGTTCTAGAAATGGAGAGGGAGACATTAAATCACGATTTGCAGATAATGGAAAATGACAGAAACGCAACAAAAGTCCAACTGAAAAAGATGAATGAGGACTTGCAGAGGCTTCGAGAGGAGAACAAAAGGAAAAGCAAACAATTTGAAAGTCTGCAGTTGGAAAATGAAGATAAAAACTTAAGGATCAGCAGTTTAGAACACGAATTGGAAATTCTTACCATTGAGAAACAGCGGGCTGAAGATAATTTGCAACAGCTCGAGGAATGCAGGACAGAATTGGAAGAAAGTAAGAAAGAAGTAGATCAACTCAAGGAACAGAACTTGCAGAGAGATAAAGAGATCCTACAACTGCAGAATGAGTGCTCCCAGAAGCAAGAGGAGGTCATCCGTCTGCTTAAAGAAAGTAAAAGTGTTGTAGTAGAAAAGGCAAACGGAAAATTGAATGAAATGATGAAGAGAAAAGTCCAACTGGAATTTGAACTCGCTGAGATGAAGGAGGAATTGGAAACGATGGAATTTGAGAAGATGGAGACAATAGTGCAACTTGAAAGTCTCCAAGAAGAGAGCTCAGCAAAGGATCAGAAGATCAGATCCTTAGAGGCAGAACTTAGAATTCTTCAAGAAGAAAAGAGAAATGAAACAATGAAGGAAATCGGTCTACTATGCAAGGAAAAGGAAGCGATCAAAGATGTGCTCAAAATGGTGCCTAAAGAAAAGCCTCTATCAGAAAATAAAACTGATTTGGATAGAACTCGATGCTTAAGGAGGCCTCAGATCGATTGCAAAGACCTCTACCGACGAATAGACAGCATCGAGGAAGGATTCAATCAACTAAGGGCATTGGAACGGCCTTCAGCTGGCACCAGGAAAGACACAAAAAAAGTCCTCCCTAAAACTCCATCTTTGGCGAAACCAAATCAGAAGCCAAAAGTGAGCAGTAAAGAATTACACCAAAAAATGAGGCTAGAGTCTGCAGCTAGACTACAAAGATTGGAGAAAGAATCTCAAATGGTGAAAAATCTTTACAAGATAAACTCTGTCACATGAAGACTTGGCGTTTTTAGGACGACGGATAGTTAGATTGCAAAAGAAAGAAGGCGGGACATTTCAGATGTAGGAAACAGTTGTGAAACATCTCTGCGGATGGAGACTACAGCGGCAGGTAGGAATGGTGGCAACTGCCCAAAGCCTGGATTGTTGTGCATCCCATGTCGAAGAATGGATTGTTGTGCACCCCAAGTCGAAGACTGGATTGTTGTGCACCCCCTGTCGAAGACTGGATTGTTATGCACCTCGTCTCGAAGACTGGACTGATGAGCACCTCTCGAAGACTGGATTGATGAGCACCTCCTCTCTAAGACTGAACAGTATCGGACCTCCTCTCCAAGACTGGACTGTTGTGCACCCGCTCTCCTGCCACATGATGCCCTCGGGAATGGGGCATCAATGCCGAATCACATATGCATGGTAGGCAACCACTGGCGCGGCGTAAGAACCCGTAAGTTTCATGCCTACTTCATATGTGAATTGGGTTATGCATTGCACATTGGATCCCATTCTTGCATATACTCTAGTGGCAACCTCTGGCGTGGAGTAAAAACCCGTAAGTTCAATGCCTTTTATATATGCAAAATATGGGTTATCCAATGCACATTGGCCTCCATTCTTGCATATAATCTAGTGGCAACCACTGGCGTGGCGTAAAAACCCGTAAGTTTCATGCCTTTTATATATGCAAAATGTGGGTTATGCAATGCATATTGGATCAAGTTCTTGCATATACTACAGTGGCAACCACTGGCGCGGCGTAAAAACCCGTAAGTTTCATGCCTCTTATATATGCAAAATATTTGATCCCAGTGTGGCAGGGGCACTAAGACATCGAAGGTGCACCGTCAGGAGCCTGGAGGTTCTTCGGCGACTAGCAGGCGTCTCAGGATGTAGGGTCATATGACTGAGGATTTCATCTCTCTTGGCTAGCTGATGGAGCTGAGAATGGGGAAGGGTCCACCCCTGGCAAAAATAAACCCCCATTCAGCGACGCTCCACTGGCAAGGATGCCCCAGGGGTGAGATCTTTTCCGATCGCTAAAGGCCCATAAATATAGAAACATATATATATATATATATATATATATATATATATATATGTACATATGTACATACATACATATATATATATATATATATATATATATATATATATATATATATATATATACACTTAAAAAATCAGTGTATAAGCGAATCCCACAGGAAAATGACAGGCAGAAGTTCAGTACCAAGTGCTTTCACGTTCATTAACACATCGTCTGGGCACAAATGAGAAACAGATGAAAAGGTCACAAAGTAACCAAAAAGAGCAAGAATACCAGATGGTCAATTGTCAGAAGGTAATAAACAAAGATAATCAAGGATAATCCAGGATTAAGTAGTAACAGACCTAACTTTCTTTACTCTTGTAGTTGTTTATTATTCTTTGACAATTGACATCTGGTGTTCTTGTTTTTTTTTTTTTGTTTACTTAGTAACCTTCTTTTCACGTGTGTCTCATTTGTGTCCAGACGATGCTTTAATAAACGTGAAAGCGCTTCGTACTGAACTTCTGCCTGTCATTTTCCTGTGGAATTCGCTTATATATTAACTTTATCACATACACAATTGTTCAGTGCATTAGTAGAATTACCAACACGACCTCATTCAAACTGGATGGTAGCTGTTGGAGTATTTATTCAAAAAAAGCTACAAGCTTTCTTGGTAAACACTCCTCATTATCAAGGATTAGATACCATCCAGTTTGAATGAGGTCCTGTTAGTTTTATATATATATATATATATATATATATATATATATATATATATATATATATATATATATATGTATATATATACATATACATATATACACATACAGATGCACAGCTAGACGGTCAGTTAGTGTACACACACCTACGCATACACACATATATGTGTGTATATAAACAAATATATGTGTATATATATACACACAAACATTATATATATATATATATATATATATATATATATATATATATATATATATATATCAAATTCATCTTTTCCGCCTTAATGATGAAACAGTTGGTGGTTTAATTTCTTCTACATTTTAGCTCTAAAAAAGTAATTTGGCTTTAGAGCCCTTATCAAGTTAGCAACTCAAACACTGTACAAACTCCCACTTGAAATCAAGGAGACTGAAAATACTAAATCTTTGAAGAAAAATGAAAGACTTCAACATATGTATTAAAAGAATAAACTTAAAAAAGCAAAGAAAAACGAATGGCAGAAATATCAAGTCGATCTCTCGCGAACTTCGTTTCACATTTTGGTTCCAGCGTCTCCGGAGAATCCCCGGGACCCGCAAAGGAGTTTGCGAGGAAGAATGACTCTAAAATGACCATAATCTAGACGTCCCTGAATCTCCCGGGAATCCACAAGAATTCCCGAAGACAGGAGCAGCTTCAGCGAGGACAAAATTGGCTCCAGGATCCAGACACTGATCCTGTGACCGATTTAATAACTAAGGATAAGTCAGAAAGAGTTAATCTGTACGAGACAATCATGTTGTTGAGTATCATTATGTTTGTGCTATCACACTGCTCTACCAACGAACTGCATTTCCCCCGCCTGAACATGTTTCATGTGTCCTTGATGTTGCTTTTCATCGAATTGTTTATGCTTTATAGTTTTGGCCGTGCCATTGTAGAATTCTTTAAGGAATTTATGGCTTTGGACGACATTCACTCGGCTGGAATACCGGAGGACGGCGATGTCGAGGACACGAATTCTAACACTGAAGAAGACATGACATACGAGGAAGACGTAACCTCAGACAGCGAAGAGGAAATACATGAAGAAGAAGACGAGGCCCTAGACAGTGAACAGGAAATGAATGAAGAAGAGATTCGTCAACAGACCGAGGAACAGCTAATGGAAAACGAACGCTTTTTACGACTTGAGAAAGAGAATTCGGAGAAGGCTGCGATAATAGAAGAATTGAAGAATAAACTAAATTCCCTGGCTGCAGAAGGAGACAAGATGGAACGAAATATAAGAGACTTGGAACGACTGAATGCAGAAAAGGAGACGAAAATCAATTTGATGCCTGCTGAAATGGAAAGTCTTAGAAAAGAAATAGCGGAGAAGGAGAAAGAGACAGAAACGCTAATGAAGGAGAAGGAGGAAAAAGATTCGACCCTAATTATTTTGGAAAGCACAGTCGTAGTTCTAGAAATGGAGAGGGAGACATTAAATCACGATTTGCAGATAATGGAAAATGACAGAAATGCAAAAGAAGTCCAACTGAAAAAGATGAATGAGGACTTGCAGAGGCTTCGAGAGGAGAACAAAAGGAAAAGCAAACAATTTGAAAGTCTGCAGTTGGAAAATGAAGATAAAAACTTAAGGATCAGCAGTTTAGAACACGAATTGGAAATTCTTACCATTGAGAAACAGCGGGCTGAAGATAATTTGCAACAGCTCAAGGAATGCAGGACAGAATTGGAAGAAAGTAAGAAAGAAGTAGATCAACTCAAGGAACAGAACTTGCAGAGAGATAAAGAGATCCTACAACTGCAGAATGAGTGCTCCCAGAAGCAAGAGGAGGTCATCCGTCTGCTTAAAGAAAGTAAAAGTGTTGTAGTAGAAAAGGCAAACGGAAAATTGAATGAAATGATGAAGAGAAAAGTCCAACTGGAATTTGAACTCGCCGAGATGAAGGAGGAATTGGAAACGATGGAATTTGAGAAGATGGAGACAATAGTGCAACTTGAAAGTCTCCAAGAAGAGAGCTCAGCAAAGGATCAGAAGATCAGATCCTTAGAGGCAGAACTTAGAATTCTTCAAGAAGAAAAGAGAAATGAAACAATGAAGGAAATCGGTCTACTATGCAAGGAAAAGGAAGCGATCAAAGATGTGCTCAAAATGGTGCCTAAAGAAAAGCCTCTATCAGAAAATAAAACTGATTTGGATAGAACTCGATGCTTAAGGAGGCCTCAGATCGATTGCAAAGACCTCTACCGACGAATAGACAGCATCGAGGAAGGATTCAATCAACTAAGGGCATTGGAACGGCCTTCAGCTGGCACCAGGAAAGACACAAAAAAAGTCCTCCCTAAAACTCCATCTTTGGCGAAACCAAATCAGAAGCCAAAAGTGAGCAGTAAAGAATTACACCAAAAAATGAGGCTAGAGTCTGCAGCTAGACTACAAAGATTGGAGAAAGAATCTCAAATGGTGAAAAATCTTTACAAGATAAACTCTGTCACATGAAGACTTGGCGTTTTTAGGACGACGGATAGTTAGATTGCAAAAGAAAGAAGGCGGGACATTTCAGATGTAGGAAACAGTTGTGAAACATCTCTGCGGATGGAGACTACAGCGGCAGGTAGGAATGGTGGCAACTGCCCAAAGCCTGGATTGTTGTGCATCCCATGTCGAAGAATGGATTGTTGTGCACCCCAAGTCGAAGACTGGATTGTTGTGCACCCCCTGTCGAAGACTGGATTGTTATGCACCTCGTCTCGAAGACTGGACTGATGAGCACCTCTTGAAGACTGGATTGATGAGCACCTCCTCTCTAAGACTGAACAGTATCGGACCTCCTCTCCAAGACTGGACTGTTGTGCACCCGCTCTCCTGCCACATGATGCCCTCGGGAATGGGGCATCAATGCCGAATCACATATGCTTGGTAGGCAACCACTGGCGCGGCGTAAGAACCCGTAAGTTTCATGCCTACTTCATATGTGAATTGGGTTATGCATTGCACATTGGATCCCATTCTTGCATATACTCTAGTGGCAACCTCTGGCGTGGAGTAAAAACCCGTAAGTTCAATGCCTTTTATATATGCAAAATATGGGTTATCCAATGCACATTGGCCTCCATTCTTGCATATAATCTAGTGGCAACCACTGGCGTGGCGTAAAAACCCGTAAGTTTCATGCCTTTTATATATGCAAAATGTGGGTTATGCAATGCATATTGGATCAAGTTCTTGCATATACTACAGTGGCAACCACTGGCGCGGCGTAAAAACCCGTAAGTTTCATGCCTTTTATATATGCAAAATATTTGATCCCAGTGTGGCAGGGGCACTAAGACATCGAAGGTGCACCGTCAGGAGTCTGGATGTTCTTCGGCGAGTAGCAGGCGTCTCAGGATGTAGGGTCATATGACTGAGGATTTCATCTCTCTTGGCTAGCTGATGGAGCTGAGAATGGGGAAGGGTCCACCCCTGGCAAAAATAAACCCCCATTCAGCGATGCTCCACTGGCAAGGATGCCCCAGGGGTGAGATCGCTTGCGGTCGCTAAAGGCCCACAAATAAATGAACATATATATATATATATATATATATATATATATATATATATATATATATATATATATATATATATATATATATATTTATAAAGTATATAAACATACACATATCACAATATATATATATATATATATATATATATATATATATATATATATATATATATATATATATATATATATATATATATATATATATATATACACATACAGATACACACTAGACAGCCAGTCAGTGCACACACACACACACACACACACACACAACCATGCGTGGAAGCATACGCAATGCTTTCAAGCACATCACGGCGCTCCAGCAAAGCGGCACAAAACAATGGGCCACGAGTGAAAGGGGCAGCTTCAATAAACACTGTATAACAAGCACAAAGATAAAATGGACATGGCGTTCAGTCCATCCCATATGGAATCCATATTATGGAGTTATGGGATCCGTATTGTGGGGTTATGGGATCTGTATTGTGGGGTTACAGAATCTGTATTGTGGGGTTACGGAATCCGTATTATGGAGTTATGGAATCCATATTATGAAGTTATGGAACCAGTATTAAGGAGCATGGAATCCGCGTTATGGATCCGAATTAGGGAATCCATATTATGAAATCTATATTATGGATCCGTAATATGGAATCCGTATTCTTGATCCGTATTACAGAATCCGTGTTATGGATCTTTATTACGTAAGTTGTATTAAGAATCCGTATTATCGAATGCATATTATGGATCCATATTATGGAATCTGTTTCATGGAGTCATATTATGGAATCTATATTATGGATCCATATTATGGAATCTGTATTATGGATTCGTTTTATGGAATCCCTATTGTGGAACAATATTATGGAATCCTGTATTATGGATCCATATTATGGAATCTGTATTATGGAACCCGCATTATGGAATCCGTTATTATGGATCTGTATTATGGAATCCGTATTATGAAATCCGTATTATGGATCCATGTTATGGAACCATATTATGGAATCCTGTATTATGGATCCATATTATGGAATTTGTATTATGGAACCCGTATTATGGAATCTGTTATTATGGATCTGTATTATGGAATCTGTATTAGGACCCATATTACGGATCCATGTTATGGAACCCATATTATGGATCCGTATTATGGAACTTGTATTATGGAATCCGTATTATGGAATCCGTATTACAGAATCCATATTATAGATCATGTTATGTAATCGGTATTACGGAGTGATCACCTACTACTTTTTAAATAGGGATAATAATAATAATAATAATAATAATAATAATAATAATAATAATAATAATAATAATAATAATAATAATAATAATAATAATAATGTTTACAGCATATCTATGTGGAAAATATTTGACTTGAATACTCGCATCTTGTTAAATATAATAATAATAATAATAATAATAATAATAATAATAATAATAATAATAATAATATAATAATAATAATAATTAAAGTATTTCTCAAAAGGATAATATTCTACCTAAGTACTTAAGGAGAAAAATAATTAAGAAAATTTAATATTAGTCGTTATGTTTATGTCTATCTGTCTGTATATATATATATATATATATATATATATATATATATATATATATATATATATATATATATATATATATATATATATATATATATATTCAGCCACGGTCCGGTGGTGGCCTGTGTTGTTGGTACCTATATCGGTGCTAGAAGTACGATTATGGCTAAACTATTGAGGAGGCTAGAGGGCTGCAATTTGGTGTTTGATGATTTGAGGGTGGATGATCAACATACCAATTTGCAGCCCTCTAGCCTCAGTGGTTTTTAAGATCTGGGGGCTGACAGAAAAAGTGCGGACGCACAGACAAAGCCGTCACAATAGTTTTCTTTTAGGGAAAACTAAAACTAAGAAATTAGGAAATAGAACCAGACTGAAAGACATTTCTCCTTAGCAAACAGAATCACTTCACTTCATAATTTCCACGAGGGAGACGTAATATAATTTGAAGAAGAAGAAGAAGAAGAAGAAGACGACCTGACATGGAACAGTGCATTACGTGCGATAAATGTATGATGACTCTGAGCACTCGCCATGAAATGAACGTCGACTTGAAGAGGATCTCTGGAAACCAGACGGATGGTCGAAACCTTATGAGGAATGCCCTCCTCCTCCTCCTCCTCCTCCTCCTCCTCCTCCTCCTCCTCCTCCTCCTCCTCCTCCTCCTCCTCCTCCTCCTCCTCCTCCTCCTCCTCCTCCTCCTCCTTTTCTCAGAATTCAATTCAGGTTCAATAACTCGATTACGTTGCCAGACTCTTCAGGGCGTTTTGAAATTTTTTGAAGCGCTAATATCCCGGAAAGACCGATGGAGGACGACTTGCATTCACGCTACCAATGTGGCCGTATTATATAGGTCACGCAAAGATAGGTGGGGCGAGTATTTAAGGGAAAAGGTGATTACTGTGAGGAGATTTTGAGAATTACATGAAATGGGGATTAACTGAATAAATTTCCATGTCACATTCATTTCCACTGACTATTTTTTTGTCTAACAATTTTTTTGTAATTACTTAAAAGATCAATTGGACAGTCAGCCACAGTGTGCTCTTTTCTAGCCCAGACACGAGAGCAAGCAAGCCTATAAGATTGTTCAGGAAAAATGGAAAGATTTAGCCGAGGAGGAAATGATTTTTATGGACTATTTTATATTAAATTGTACAAATTCACTTGAAGTTAAAACGTAAACTGCACAAATGAATTACCTTTCCTTGGAAAAGGGGAAAAGTATTCACCTATCTGATAGTGGAGTTTCAAGGACAGTGAGCATTATTCTCCTTCTAGCCCAGAGATGTGTATTCTGTATAAAAAGTTTGCATGAAATTAATTTATTTTCACCGGTCACGGGTTCTGTGTTCTCTATGTCTGCTTATAAACGTCTCTGTTTTCCTTTGCCTGTTCTTTGATTCAATTTCTTTTAGTTACTAATGCCACTTTAGATTATTGTTTCAATGTGTAAGCACACACAAACGAAGGTTAATGAACCGTCAACGAATTATAAAGGGAATTAACTTCACTGTAGCGCGTACATGCGCAGATATTAAAAGTACTTATACGCGTTACACGAATGAATATTCATCATCTTCACCTTAATGAGGCATACATTCCAAAACAATTCCCCCACTCTTTACTGTTATTCTCTTAACAGAAAATACGCGGATCATTACAAGAACACCTCATTAGCAACTAATCTTCTTTATTTCCTGTTCCGGAATGCATTCAAGAGACGCTGGGAAAAACAAATAACTTTATTTCCTTCGAGTTCACATTCGCGGGGCAAAGTTGGGCGATGGAGGCCGCCGAGCACGAGAGTCGTTTCCTCTTAAAGTTTCCCTGCTGGGTAATAGCTTGGATAATCCTAAATGTACCGAACTCTTAAGAGTTGCTTTGTTTGCTCGCGGGAATGCACGGGGCGTAACTTGGCCTGTCCACTTACCGCGCTTTCTTTTTCGCTTTATGGGCGTTTAACGATTGATAATGCTTGCTGGTACGGACAGCTTCATTCTTCTGTCTGTCTAATTGCCGTGCTTGTAAGTTTGTCTGCTTGTATGTTTGTATGTCTGTCTTAACCTGTCTTTCTCTGCGAATTCATTTAGCCTGACCAGACGTCGAGTCGAACGTAGACCGGAAATTTACCGGAGGATTCAAGGCATAAAAATAATGGGAACAAAAGGCGGCTAGACTCAGTCAAAAGTCAACAAAGAACATTTGCAAGAGAAAAAATACTATTTACTTCGACAAACCTGAAACCAGACTTAGGTCGAAGGTGTTTCAAATTAAGAAATGCAAACACGCAGGTCTCAACTCCCCTTTCAGCCTAGACCGAGGAGCGCCCACGCCAAGCACCAAAGAGGGATAAAATTCGGCTCTCACATTAACTCGGTCTATTTGATTTGGCCCTCCGGCAATTAGAGATTTTCTTCCTTACTTTGCCCAGTGCAGTGCAAACAATGAAAGCTTACGACAGTCGCAGTGTGCGCCCTGAGTTGGTGGGAGGGAGGGAGGGAGGGAGGGAAGGGAGGGAGGAAGGAACGGATAAATAATTGAATTAACGTAAGGTAACATTATTAATGTCATGTTTCGTGTACATATTATTGCGCAGTGTCTTCAACAAAGCAGTAAATAAAAAATGCGCCGAAGACGCAATCGAGTTTTCTGTACAGCATATAATGCTGTATGAAACTTTCAGCCGCGGCCCACGAAACTCAGCCACGGTCCGGTGGCGGCCTCAGCCACGGTCTAGTGGTGGCCTCAGCCACGGTCCGGTGGTGGTCTAAGCCACGGTCCGGTGGTGGCCTTTGCCACGGCCCATGAAATTCTTGGCCGCGTCCCACGAAACTCAGCCACGGTCCTGTGGTGGCCTAAGCCACGGCCCACGAAACTCATCCACGGTCCGGTGGTGGCCTGTGTTGCTGGTACCTATATTGGTGCCAGAGGTACGATTATGGCTAACTTTAACCTTAAATAAAATAAAAACTACTGAGGCTAGAGGGCTGCAATTTGGTATGTTTGATGATTGGAGGGTGGATGATCAACATACCAATTTGCAGCCCTCTAGCCTCAGTAGTTTTTAAGATCTGAGGGCAGACAGAGAAGTGCGGACAGGAAAAAGTGCAGACGAACGGACACAGCCGGCACAATAGTTTTCTTTCACAGAAAACTAAAAATCAGACTCAGAAGCAAGTAGATGAATAACATGTATTTGCAAGAGACTCAAAATCCACAGAACTCAAACCTGAAAGTTATTAGAGGAATAAGCCATTTGCAAAAGACTTAGAAATAACAAAGCCCGACTCAAAGGAAAATACAGTGTATATGGATAACACGCATTAGTAAAAGACTTAATAGAGACAGAGCTCAGATTCTAAATGAAAGAGCTGAATAAGATGTCCTTGCAAAAGACTTAAAAGCAACAGAACTCAGCCTCTCAAAGCAAAGAGATGAATACCATGTATTTGCAAAAAGACTTAAAAAAGACAGAATTTAAGACTTAAGACATATGAAACAGGCGCATAACAAGTATTTGTAAAAGATACATTTCATCAAAATCGAACTCCATTCAAAAGGAAAATGGAAATACGTACTTTAGAAACAAATTGTTTCAGACGAGAGAGAAAATCTCCTGAAATACCTGGCCCCCCCACCCCCCGCTTCCTCACGTAAAATGGCCCACTGTATATGAGCGAGTATGTCTTGAACGTGATTTGGGTAATCTTCCCTCTCTCTTCTTCTTCTTCCCAAAACCATAATGAAGGTTTGTGAAAGAGCTCCAAGACACTTTCAAAATGCACCCAGTCTTTTATGCCTCGTCTTCGAGAAGGAATGCTTCTTACTGTATAACAGATTCAAATGTCAAACTTCAGTGGCTATCAGTATTTTCACATACACAAATACACAGGCGCGCCCATATTTGCATTTATTTTTTTTTAACATGAAGATTCTTACCTTAAAATTGGGTAGCACCAGAGAAAGTACAAGACAATGATCAGTGCTACAATCCTACTCTATCAGCTGAGACGTGGATGACTCCCTTATGGGGGAAACGTTAACAACACTTATTACTTATATAGTTCTTCAGTAACGTATTGAGAAACACAGCTCCATTCACCACTACCTTGCATCCATTCTCTTGGAACTTGGATACTTCCAGTACCTCTTTCTTCCAATTGATCCAACCCTTTCCAGGTCTTTTTTTCTCTCCTCCCAAACTTCCAAATTATATATATTTTTTTTTGCACTAACCTATCATCCGCTTTTCTTTCCACATGAAAAAACCATAAACAGAATATTTTGAGCCATCTTTTCCTTTCATCCACATGCTGGTGTTCTGTTTCGACTCTTCCAGTGTCCACATAAAAATCTGTTGCTCCATTTTCCAGGTTTCCACATCTATACTCACATCCTTACCCTTTCTCACATTTACCCAAACCTTTCTGTCATCTAAGCACTAACTTGCTTCTGCATTCCTCTTCACTATCACCGATCAGCACTGTATCATAGGCAAACACATGTCATTCAACAATTCAGCAGTCTTGTTCAGCAATTTTTCATGTATCTATTAATTTTCCAATGGTTTCTCGCAACGTTCCATACAAAGACATATTAAACAGATATCACAGACCTTTTTCTCAATCCCAATTTCACACCAAGCAAGTCCCTTTCCCGTCGTCAAATTTAGACGACACACACACACACACACATATATATATATATATATATATATATATATATATATATATATATATATATATATATATATATATATATATATATATATATATATATATAACATTTTCCCGTAACGGGCTGACATTGTTTTTTCAGCAGGACTGCTCGACTAAGGCTCCTAACACTTGTACTCTTTTCCACCCTCGCTGGAACACAGTACGGTCGATTAAAGTACTCGTTATCCACCACTGAGGTCAACAGAGGAAGAATGAGATTTAACGGAACCTGTCTAAAACACGACGGGGCGCTTGGTTGTCTCTGTCAACTCGATTGTCGTTTATTTTTTTTTTCGTGTTACATAGAAGGCTCATTATTTTCCCCTTTAATTGTGCCATCACTTCCAGAGTCCTTACTATTCTTTCGAGCTTAGGATCTTTTACACTATCTGTGAGGTTACTGATGACCACTGCGTGATAAGTATAAATCCCCGTAGAGGGTTAGTGGGTTAGTGCCGTCAGTGCACTTCATGCGGTGCACTGTAGGCATTATTTAAGGTTCTTTGCAGCGTGCCTTCGGCCCCTAGCTGCAACTCCTTGCCTTCTTTTTACTGTACCTCCTTTCATATTCTCTTTCTTCCATCTTACTTTCCACCTTCTCCGAACAATTGATTCATAGTGCAACTGCGAGGTTTTCCTCTTGTTACACCTTTCAAACCTTTTAATGACAATTTCCGTTTCAGCGCTGAATGACCTTATAGGTCCCAGTGCTTGGCCTTTGACCTAAATTCTATATTCAATTCAATTTAATTCGATAAGTACAACAACTTTGATGTTGTTCTTGTAAGCTCGTTTCAGTCTCACATTACTTTCAACCTTCGACTGCCTTATATCTCTCTCTTGGGTTGGAGTTGACTGATGACACTTGAAGAATGTATATAATACAAAGAGATGAAGTGGGAATGAAATAAAAAATAAAAAACACTCCTATCTTTCCTGTCCGATCAGAATTTTTTTTTTTTTAAATTCGGCGTCTTTATAGTTTTGTTGCTGACATTCTTTTCGCTGCAATAATCCGAGCTTTAAAAATCTTTTTTTCCCTTGGGCACGGAAGTTGAAGGCTGCCTTTGTTAAATCATTAAATCCATTTGTCATTTTTAGCTTTGTTTTGGAGGTTAATACGGTTAATACGATTGCAGATAACAATCTAGTTCCAACAACAACAGAAGAATTTCAGACACCCAATCCTTTGAAAATAAAGTAAACAGAAGGATGGGTATCCTGTCCTATTTTCTGTAGGTTTTTTCTTCTTTTGAAACCGAACGTCTTGTTCATCCCCGGAAAACATAATCCTCTAAGCTTTGTCAGCTTAAATAAGAAGGATTTCCTGAGGCTCACCTCTGCTGGGGGAAGGAAATCCCCAGGAGACAGAATATATCTTTACCTTTTATATTGACCTCTGCTCTAAGGGCGGTGTCTAGACGACTTTTTTTAACCCCTGTATTATTTTCGACTTTTTTTTTTTTTTACAACTCTTCCTCCCAGAATTTTTATTTTCTAAGTCGTGAAATTCCTTTGTTTGAAAATAATATCCTTAGGAAAGGTTTGGGGCGTTCCACGATACCTCCAGTTCCTGAATTTATTTTGAATGGAGATTATTTTTTCAGGAATAAGTTAGAATATTTTCTCATTAATTTTATAAAGCTTATTAAGTGGAATTTCCCCCTTTTAATTATGGATACATGATTCTACAATTATACGGATAGAAAAAAGGAAGAGCACATTATTAAAAAGAATATGCATATATAATATATATTTACAGTATATATATGTATATGTATATATATATATATATATATATATATATATATATATATATATATATATATATATATATATATATATATATATATATATATATATATATATATATATGTCTATACGTATGTATAACTGAATCACGAAAATATGGAACGCGATGAATATATAAATAAAGACAAAATCCACGAAGGAAAGAAAAACAATGGAGTACTGCAAGGCCTTTCGACTTCTTGTACTTTGCTTAGCAGCTAAGTAAAGTACAAGAAGTCGAAAGGCCTTGTAGTACTCCATTGTTCTCTTTCCTTCGTGGATTTTGTCTATTTATATAATATATATATATATATATATATATATATATATATATATATATATATATATATATATCTATATATATATATATATATATATATATATATATATATATATATATATATATATATATATATTTAATTTAATTGTCTGTAGTTTACGAGTCCTTAAAACTGACCAAGAAGGCCTTTAGAAATATTCCTCTTAACATTCATTATGAGGAAAAAGAGATAACAACATCTTTAATCCAAAGTACAAAACCATTAGTCCCTCTGGAGAAGCTTGACAATGTACAGAGAGAAGCCAGAGGAGTAGAAATAACTTCCCAAGAATTGCAGATGAGCGACTGTTTCCATGGAAATGGATCCGGGAGAGAGAGAGAGAGAGAGAGAGAGAGAGAGAGAGAGAGAGAGAGAGAGAGAGAGAGAGAGAGAGAGAGAGAGAGAGAGGAAATTACTGTAGCCTCTGTTATGAGAGAAGTCTTGGGAAAAGGAGGGAACATGTGATGGCCTAATTCTCTAAATGAATGTGAGTCGACCTGGGCTGTTTTCCTTCGGCAAGCCCTGGGGTCATTTGTGAGACAGATCCTTTTACCCCTTTTTTTTTCACTTTCTCTCTGCCTCTGTGTCCCTATACGTTTCTAAAACTGTCTTCCGAAAATACGGTTAGAGGCCCGTATGTACATGCGCATACACGCATATACACGAACACGCATACACACACACAGGGAGAGACTTTGAGTTTTGTGGACCTCTTGTTCTTGTTACTTGGACGACTGAAAAGTAAGATTAAACAGTTTTGGTTTAAATGACTGTGCAAAAAGCTTTATTATTGCCTGCATTGGCCCCAACAAGGCATACTGTAGGCTGCCTCTCAAGGGTTCTGAGGCAGCTTTGGTTTAAATGGCTGTGCAAAGAGTTTTATTGTCGCCTGCATTAGCCCCAACAAGGCGTACTGTAGGCTGCCTCTCAAGGGTTCTAAGGCAGCTTTGGTTTAAATGACTGTGCAAAGAGTTTTATTGTCGCCTGCATTAGCCCCAACAAGGCATACTGTAAGCTACCTCTCAAGGGTTCTAAGACAGCTTTGGTTTAAACGGCTGTGCAAAGAGGTTTATTATTGCCTGCATTGGCCCCTACAAGGCATACTGTAGGCTACGTCTCAAGGGTTCTAAGACAGCTTTGGTTTAAATGGCTGTGCAGAGAGCTTTAATACTGCCAACATTAGCCAATACCAGGCATACTGTAGGCTACCTCTCAAGGGTTCTAAGACAGCATACTGTTTAAATGACTGTGCAGAGAGCTTTAATACTGCCAACATTAGCCACTACCAGGCTTACTGTAGGCTAACTCTCAAGGGTTCCAAGACAGCATACTTAAAAAAAAAGCTTTCTTGTAAGCTAGTAGTAAACCTTACCGTCCGATTATTTAGTTACATTTTTTATTCAAAAAAAGTCAGTCACATACAAGCTTCGTCTGAACACAACTTTTGCAAAGTTAAAAAAAAAAAAAGCTCAAACAGTAATTTAACTCTTAACTGTAAAATTAAAAGTTTGTGAAGTACAGGACATTCTTCATAATTCCGGCAAATTAAAAGACACTAAGATGAAAGTTATGGTGTTCCCGTTAGCTTTATATTCCGGAGGAAGAAGAAGAAGAAAAATGTTATTGCTCTTTGTTCTTTTCCCGTCTCATTTTTTCGTCCCGCCATTCCCCTAAACTTACGAGACTTGGATGGGGGTAAGACGCTTAGAAATGAATAGCCGCTGCCTACGTTCTTCCAGGTTTAGTCTGTTTATAAAGCTTCCTCAGACATCGTATAAGACACTAACGTCCAAGTTTACAAACTAAGGACAATTCCAGCGTATGGAGTGGAAGTCGCTTCTCTGAATGCCCCAGTAAAGTCGGGCGTGTCTACTTGAAGGGAAAGGACGCATTACTTTCGCTGCCTAATGTTCAAAGTAATCGTTCTTGTGTTCCACAGTTTCTGTTATAGGATTGTTGTGGAAGCCGGGACGCTCTGTATTTATACAGACTATTTATTTACGATGCATCAGAAACAGTTTATTATTCTCTCTGCCGTGACAGAACAATATTTTTTTTGCATCGAAGTCTCTTTCAATATTACATTCTGATATTTTCAATTATTTTAACTTGTGTTGTTGTTGAGCTCAATATTATTGAGTGAAATGCTATGCTAATTATATTCCTGGTTCTAGGCAAGTCGAGATCAATAAAAGCACCTCTCTCATATAATTACTGGCCACAATATCCATCTATCATGTGTTTACATATGGTTACATGATTCGTTCAGGGGCGGAGTTCCGAGACCCAGACAGGATTGGGGGGGAGGTGATAAGTACTTAGGTCCCCCTCCCCCCAAAAAAATACATGAGGCCTTTCTCGATCTAAGAAGTAAATTAAGTACTAGGTACTCAAGTGAGAACATTGAAGATAAATCCAAGTCTTGGTGTACAAAAACATAAGGTATTAACAAACATTTGGATGCCATTTCATCTTATGATTTTATATGGCAAACGTTTGAATGTGTGTCTAACAGACAGTCGAGAGACCTAAGGCATCAATGCTGGCTCAGTGTATAACATTTTGAAAAGTATTTTGGGATGAGTGTAAACTGTTGGCAAAAATGTGTGCCACAAATGCTGAAACCACTGTCCAATTTAAACTAAGTGGACAATTCCAGGAGGATCTTCTGTCTTGTTTCCAACCTGATCTAGAGTATGTCTCTGGAGATTAGTAACACATTATTATTATCATTATTGTTATTTCAATAGATGAAACCTATTCACACAGAACAAGCACACCAAAGGGGCCACTGACTTGAAATTCAAGCTTCCAAAGAATGTTGGTTTCAACCTCCCACAACAGACCCCACACTACAGCAGTAACGGATCATGATACAGAGCCACTGATTAACTTCCCTGAGCCTGAATTCAGGATTCTAAGCGAGAAATAAAAGCATACTGATTCTCCACCTCTCAGAAAACTGAAATAACTGACGCCTTTGGCAAAGCGATGGCCTTGACATTCAGGGATTCTACAGCAGTTATCCTGACAGGCAAATTAGAAATATGTTGTGCAGTTAAAAGTAGGATTACATAATAAGAACTGGGAGGGCAATTATCCCGACAGACAAGCAAGATAAGGGTCAGATGATTCATAGGAAGCATTATATAGAACTGAAACATCTGGAAGAACCAAGAGAAGATGAAATTGATGGAAATGTAATGAATGGGTTAGCTGCTACTCCGAGGCAAAGCTCTGGCCTAGTTAGCGTTGGAGGCAATAGCTGAAGAGGCCAATTACTAACTTGTCGCTGCTGCCGCCTCTATTTCAGGAGGTTCTGTGTAAGATCATTAGTTCAGGAGGTTCTGTGTAAGATCATTAGTTCAGGAGGTTCTGTGTAAGATCCCTAGACTAATGGTGAGGCGATATCTAGGGAAAGGTTAATTTCAGATAGAATACACGTAAAACTATTTTACAACACATCAACAACTAATGAAAAATATAGTTCGTATTGTAAATTTCAGATTTCAGACTGTTTTGTCAAGGTCTGACAATAAATTATGTAATCCATCTGGTAGACAGAATATGCGTTCTGTCTGTCTGTCTGTCTGTCTGTCTGTCTGTCTGTCTGTCTGTCTGTCTGTCTCTCTCTCTCTCTCTCTCTAGGCATTTATGTATCTAACTATATTCAGGCCGTTTTGTTAAAGTTTACATCCATCTGTAATCCACTTATTAAGATCATCATGGTAGACGTAATATGCTCTCTCTCTCTCTCTCTCTCTCTCTCTCTCTCTCTCTCTCTCTCTCTCTCTCTCTCTCTCTCACTTTATCTATTTTATCATTATTTGTAACTTATCTATTCCGAATACTAACTCTCTTTATGAATGTTTAGTTGTACCCATCTAATACCGAAACTATCGACCCATTCAACGCTATACAACTACAAATGTGTCTTTCATTTTCACAGAACTATTTGGCAATGAACATCCCACCACGTAATGCGAAACCACTTTTCATCCTGGAAACACAACCTCAATAAATTCATTTGGTTGGTTTGCGAAATGAGTTTAACACAAAACTCGTGTCTCTTTTTCGGCTGAATGAAATTCGACCATGATACTTGTAATGACAGAGGAGATACTCGAATATTGGAATATCCCTTTGTACAGTATTTTCATGCTCTCGGGTATGTGGGTTTGAGTGCGTACGTTTCATACCATGATTAATACTGTATTTCCCACCGTGAATATTTACTGTATTTGCTTCGAGGTCAAAAGAATCTGGTTTGCGAAATATCAAGAGGCAAAATTAAACTCTCATGATACTGGAACGCTAGGCTGATGAAACAGGCGAAAAATATTCTGCGAGGATAAATTATGCTCTTCATAAAAGCTCTAGAGGCAGTTAAGAAGAAGAAGAAGAAGAAGAAGAAGAAGAAGAAGAAGAAGAAGAAGGAGGGGAGAGAGAGAGAGAGAGAGAGAGAGAGAGAGAGAGAGAGAGAGAGAGAGAGAGAGATTGGATTTGTCAAATCAGGGACAGCTGTGATGCTGTTTTGAGGGAAACCATTATGAGTGACAATACATCTCCATATGAATAACTAAAGTCTCCATATGCATAACCTTTACACCATATACACAACGTTTTTTACACTATATACATGACTTTTAAACTATATAAAAAACTTTTACACTATATACAAAACTTGTACACCACAGACATGACTCTTACACCATATCCAAATCGTTTACATCCTATACATAGCTTTTAACACCAAATGTAATCTCTTCCTTGCAATGCAACCTTGCATAACGGAGCAACAGTATTTTCCACACAAGCGATAATACCAACAAACAAACAAGGCTCACCTCACCACACGGTTTATTAAACAAATTCAATAATTTTTTGTGCTGATTCGTGAACCAGAGTCTTCAATGCCAAGAGCCTCTTTCAGATGGCTGAACCTCCATTCTGGGTAGACTCATTTATTTCTCTCTGATATCTAATTTTTTATTTTTTTGAGCTCGACGCTCCCGTCTTTAAAAACGAACTGTGTCACGGCAAAGGCGATTTTCGCGAAACCTTATTCATCGGAGAACTGTTTAGCGAAAAGGAATTCGCGGAAATGCGAGTTTCCACCTGGTGCGACTTCAAAAGCTAATTAAGCTTTCATCGGGTTTTTAAAAATATATTGACGGTACGAAAGTGATTCCACGTTGACGAAACGGAGTAAATGCTGAAGAAACTGCTGCTGATATATCCGGCTATTTATTATTATTGATTTGGAGACATTTGCTCCAGTATTTGATCTAGGTTGTCGGAATAGTGATTTATTGAAACGTCTCATTAATGCGCTGAATCAAAGATTTACGCAGCTAAAAAGGAGACACTATCACTCTGTGTGCCTTGGTTCTGATTTATGGATGTTTGGTCTAAAGACCTGGCACATGAAAAGTCAGTAAGTTATTGAGTACCACAATGAAAAAGTGTGTGTGTAGTGCAACTATAGTACTGGTAAAACAGATATGTAATGCAACTATGGTATTGGTAACAAACAATATACAAGGTAATTGTTCCGTCATTGTTATTAAAACTGTATTCCATTTTTAGTTTTCTGCAAAAGAAAACTATTGTGCTGGCTTTGACTGTCCGTCCACCCTCAGATCTTAAAAACTACTGAGGCTAGAGGGCTGCAAATTGGTATGTTGATCCAATCATCAAACATACCAAATTGCAGCCCTCTAGCCTCAGTAGTTTTTATTTTATTCAAGGTTAACGTTAGCCATAATCGTGTGTCTGACGACACAGGATAGGCCACCATCGGGCCGTGGTTAAAGTTTCATGGGTCGCGGCTAATACAGCATTATCCCGAGACCACAGCAAGATAGATCTATTTTCGGTGGCCTTGATTATATGATGTACAGAAAACTCGATTGCGCCGAAGAAACTTCGGCGCTTTATTTACTTGTTAATTATTACTTATATGTGAATTCCATTTTCACTCTTGCAGACGCTAGTAGCTCTCAGTCTAATCCACGGCATACTGCAACTTGTACCTAGCAGAGAATGTCAGCTGCATGTTTCCGTAAGAACTGGTATTGCAGAAGAGTGGAGATTTCAGCCAAACGCTCATTCCTCATCCTCTTTTATGTCTTATTGAAAATGATTGAAAATGCTTTATTGGAGATCAAATTTGCCGAGAGAATATTCTTTACCAGAACCAGCGGAAATGATAATTCTCTAGTTTATATCGAAGAGGTGAGACTAATTTTCCCAATTAAAAGATGCAGACGCTTGGAGAGTTAAATGTTGGTTTTCATGAAGTAGAGAAATTATTAATTAGTTTACCTCATCATTCGATAATATATATATATATATATATATATATATATATATATATATATATATATATATATATATATAATATATATAGCCTATATATATATATATATATATATATATATATATATATATATATATATATATATGTATATATATATATATATATATATATATATATGTATATATATATATATATATATATATATATATATATATATATATATATATTTATATATTATAAACATATATATAAACCAAAGATACGGAAAGCACGAATGACGAAAACAACACCAGCTGGAACCCTAGCACAAGCGAAACTACTTTCCAAACGTTCGAAAAACTAAACTTCAATATAAAGAAACAATGCAAAAAAAAAAAAAAAAAAAAAAAAACTTCACAGGCAGAAAAACCTGTAAAGCAGAAGCGAAATATCAACCTGACCAGAAGTTTCTGTTTACTTAGATAAATTCCGAAATACCATGAGAGAGAGAGAGAGAGAGAGAGAGAGAGAGAGAGAGAGAGAGAGAGAGAGAGAGAGAGAGAGAGAGAGGGAGGGGGGGGAATATTCAATATACCGAATGCAAACGAGCTCTGCATGATGCCTGATTACTCGGTGAAGTCAGGACCGCAAAGTTGAGAGAGAGAGAGAGAGAGAGAGAGAGAGAGAGAGCTGAGAAATGTAGAGATCGGAAATATGTACTTATAAAGTCCACTAATCATGGAAGTAAGAGCCACGTAATCAAACGAGAGAGAGAGAGAGAGAGAGAGAGAGAGAGAGAGAGAGAGAGAGAGAGAGAGAGCTGAGAAATGTAGAGATTGGAAATATGTACTTATAAAGTCCACTAATCATGGAAGTAAGAGCCACGTAATCAAACGAGAGAGAGAGAGAGAGAGAGAGAGAGAGAGAGAGAGAGAGAGAGAGAGAGAGAGAGAGAGAGAGAATGGAAATATGTACTAATAAAGTCCACTAATCATGGAGGAAAGAACCACGTAACTAAACGAGAGAGAGAGAGAGAGAGAGAGAGAGAGAGAGAGAGAGAGAGAGAGAGAGAGAGAGAGAATGGAAATATGTACTAATAAAGTCCACTAATCATGGAGGAAAGAACCCCGTAACTAAACGACAGAGAGAGAGAGAGAGAGAGAGAGAGAGAGAGAGAGAGAGAGAGAGAGAGAGAGAGAGAGAGAGAGAGAGAGAATGGAAATATGTACTAATAAAGTCCACTAATCATGGATCAAAGAACCACGTAATCAAACCAAAGAGAGAGAGAGAGAGAGAGAGAGAGAGAGAGAGAGAGAGAGAGAGAGAGAGAGAGAGAGAGAGAGAGCTGAGAAACGTAGAGAATGGAAATATGTACTTATAAAGTCCACTAATCATGGATCAAAGAACCACGTAATCAAAAGAGAGAGAGAGAGAGAGAGAGAGAGAGAGAGAGAGAGAGAGAGAGAGAGAGAGAGAGAGAGAGAGAGCTCGAACTCAGGGAGAGCAAACATGTACTTCTAAAGAATCCTGTTTAGTCACGGAGGCAAGAACCGCAAATTTAAGCACCTGGGGGAGATGAAAGTTGGGGCTCTCCTAACTCTTCAAACTTGATTTAGTTTTTCTTCAATTAAGGATCTTTCACCTGTGCTGACGCCTCGGGGTATTTGTCCTCTACACACAGGTAATGTTTCCAATGCTCAGGATATTCGCATTACATTGAACAGGTGAGTAGCGTAGAAAGTGTACTGTCATTGTGAAATTAAAAGCACTAACCCTGAGTTGTTTATTTTTGACATCGAATTTACGGTCACTACATAGAGCACCAACACAAACGTATATAGAGTAAATAAACAAATAACGCTGAAAACGTAACATATCTGTAATTTTTGTTAAAGAAAAACGAAGGATAAAAGTGGTTTAACCGAATTATGGGAACTGATTTCCCAACAACTATGGTCGTCAACGCCCAGGAGAAATGACATTATAGTTAGTGGATATACATCAAATTCAACCATCTTTGAAAGGGCATCTGTCAGTAAGTACTACATTGCAGATTATATTCCTTAAACAACCATATAAATAAAAAGAAAATAGACGATTCGATGACACTTATAAATCAAAACAGCGAACTCAGCACACGTGGGCAAAGAGACACTGGAAACATGTAGGAACTGAAATATTTCATGGAGCACAAGTCTCGGCTCTCATTTCATCCTCCCAATGAAATTATAATAAAACCTTAGGGAGGAGAACCAAACCTTCTTAAAATAAAGACAATTTATCAGACTTTGTCATCGAAAGGCAAATATATCTTTTTCCGTGGTCACCTTTACAAAAAAAAAAATGGGTGTTCATCGTATTTGGTGTTACGAGATTAATCTATTACCTGGCATTAAGAAACTTATGTCTGTTGCGACATAGGTCTCTTGGTCAGTGAAGTTAAGCAACACTGGTCCTCGGTCAGTATTTGGATGACTAACAATCAAAGCATAGAAATTTCTGGCAGACCTTAGGAGTCTGGTGTGAGCTCAAATGACGTTAAAAATGGTGTATTAGAAGCCAAGGATGCAAAAGATATTGGTGAAACAACCCATTATGGATAGTCAGTTAAGCTACCTAACAAAACCTTTGAAATTTATGCGAGCTAATGACGTATTGTCTTGAAGTGCACAGACCAATGAGACAGGCATCTTAATACAGTTTTCTAACCCAGGAGAAAACAAGAATAAGGAAGAGCAGATCCAGGAATGACTGGATTGCTTCAAACACTATGATATAAATTTGGGACCCCATTTAGAAATTAACACCAGTTTAGGAAGACAAAGCATCATAAAATGGAAGACAAGGAGATAATAATAGTATTTCGGTAGCCAGGTAAAAAAAAAACTAATCTTATCCCAAGCGAGGCAAAGCAACGGCTCCTGCATGAGAAAGGAAAAAAAAATGAAAAAAGGGAATAAAAAAAAAAGGAAAAAAAACTTTTTGTTCCTGCATTAAGAGCAAAAGTTTATAATGAAGTACGTGATTCAAAGGAGAGGAGAGCGCTGAGCCGCGGATGGTAGCTGCTTCTACCAATAGTAAGTTTCCTCTCCCCTGCCAAATGCTTCCGCCAAATGTTTCCTCTTTTGCTTGGCTCCGGGTAATTATTGTTATTACCCCTCTTATGACTCCTAGCCGTCTTAATTTTCACTCGTTATTGCAGTACCTTTGTAATGATGTAATAACGCGTTTTTTAACTTTGTTGTAATGCAACGACGAGGGCCAGGGATCCATACAGCTCTTACGAAACCCAGAAAATAATATTAAAGAGAAAGTTAATAATTGCCAATAATTAATCCCGAGCCTTGTCTATTGATTAGCAAAGCGTGCGTCTGATACTCTATATCCATTTAAAAACAAAAACATTAATAACTATCATGGTGGTAATCTGATGCTTATCAGACACTGAAAAAACGAACATACTAAGGAAAAACCTTATTGCCAGATTTTTCCTTTTGATTGAACTATTTACATTCTGGTTCCGCATCGAGGGTATCATATTCACTTTTCACTATTGTAATTCAGTAATTAGTCTAGAAACATATTTTACTGGTAATGAAATATAATTACTTTTGTGAAATTGTATTCGCCATAGTGCAGTACTAAACAATGAATCTTGTGGACTAGGATTGTCAATTTTGGCAAAAAATGGATTTATAATTTATTTCAATATATAGGTTTCATTATGTCCTGAAAATAATTTTCAGGAAATATTTACAGTTTAAGTAGGCAGCATTAGATCAAGTGTCAATATTTTGCAAACAAGTCGAGTACTGTCTCTGTAGTTTTATATATTAAAGGCTGTTCACATTACAACATCACGTCACCGACGCATCACGTCACGTCAAAGTACGTGAGAATTTCTTACATGTAATCAAATGGACTTGTTCACACCATCACGTCACGTCACCATCAAGCACACGACATCCACCGTCACTTGGCGTCACGTTTTCTTGGAAAGAATATTTTGATGTGACGTGACGTGACGGTGCTTATGCAAGTTTCTTAACGCTAAATCTGTGAGTTGCTGAGGTTGTGCACGAACTGAACGGGTTCGTGATGGATAGTGTGAATACAAGGCACGGCTGATGGGACGGTGACGTGATGTGATGTGTCGGTGACGTGACGTGATGTGTCGGTGACGTGTTGGTATAATGTAAATCACCCTTAAATACATCCATCAACGGGAACTGATAAACACGTCAGAATCTCTCTCTTCTTTCACTGCAGATTAAAAACAAATTACAGTCTCCTTATTTCTTAAAAAACAGGAAAGTAAGAACAATTAAAAACGATTAAAAAATGCGCCGAAGTTTCTTCGGCGCAATCGATTTTTCTGTGCGTATAATACTGTATGAAACTCTCAGCCACGGCACATGAAACTCTCCGTCGCGGCCCATGAAACTTTCAGCCACGGCCCAGTGGTGGCATGTGTTGTTGGTGCCTATAGCGGTGCCAGGCGCACGATCATGGCTAACTTTAACTTTAAATCAAATAAAAAAACTACTGAGGCTAGAGGGCTGCAATTTGGTATGTTTGATGACTGGAGGGAGGATGATCAACATACCAATTTGCAGCCCCCTAACCCCAGTAGTTTTTAAGACCTGAGGGCGGACAAAAAAAGTGCGGACGGACAGACAAAAAAACCATCTCAACAGTTTTCTTTTGCAGAGAACTAAAAAGGACTGGTAACAAAAATGACTAGAAAAGCAATACTTTTTCTGAAGCTTTAGTAGTGCGATCTCTCTCTCTCGCCTGCTACTACCGCCATCTATGGGCGATAAAAGTAATTCTTTCTCCAGCATTAAGCCCTGAGGGGGGTCTCTGGGATATTTAGACGAAAACTTCTCTACTTAACAAGAACATGGACTTAAGTGGCACGTTATTCCTTATCTCGGTTTTAGCATCACTTCTTTTCAACCTCGTCTCTTAGGAAAAGACCTTGGAGGTCACATAAATGAAAGTAGGTTAATAATCCTTTTTTTTTTTTTTTTTTAATAAGAGAATCGCCATTGTTGTGCACGGCTGATTACATCTCTCCCAACTTCTCGCTGCTTCTCGACAAAAACATCTGATTTCTTTTTTACAGAGCCAAGAGCTAATTATTTTTTCCTTTGTGTTGTGTCATCAAAGACCATCCAGGGGTTAACAGATCTTATATAGACCTCTCACAATGGATATAAAAACCAGTTATGTAACCAGTTATGTAACTACGTGGATGTACAGATCTCGCGCCACCCCTCCGTACAGGATAAAAAGCAATATTAGGCGTGGGGTTATTGACTAATTTTAAATCGAAAAGTTATGATAAAGAGTCTGCTGCAAGCGGTGGTGGGCCATATTTTGCGTCAAAATTCACCAAAAATATGTTGGTGGACCAAACAGTTAAACCCATACACATATAAAAAGACTTGCAATGGAAGAAGTTTCATAACGATTGTCAATTGATGTTAAATGGAACAAAAACAAAAAAAATTAATATTGTTATTATTAATATATCATCATACCAGACAAATCAAGCAAAAGCAGACTTTACTATAAGTTTCAGATTTAAGCATTAAGGAATTACTGTCGTTTCAATTAATACTATTGTTATTACGGTAATTCTCAACAATCATTCGTTTGTCTTAACCTCCTTTCGAAATCTTTTGCAGGAAAAAAGTGAACAGAAAAGATTAAAAACATTCTTATTTCATTTCATTTTGAGTTAGAATATCCGCAGTTGTTTCCGGGCAAGGGAATTTAACTAATCATTATAAGTTTCCAGAAGTTAGACTTCCAAGGTTCCTCTCTCCCGAGGAAAGATAATCCTCGAGAGAATTTGTTCTTCCTTTCCTGATTTATGAAGGTTTCTTGAACGGTTATCCCATCTAAGTTGAACAGACTCTCAGTCTAGCCTATACGATTATCTTTATTTCAAATTTTGTACGTAAGAAAATTAAAACTTGTATTGCAGTAGCAGGAATGGAATGGAATATAGAGTTCAGGCCACCAAGCACTGGGACCTATGAGGTCATTCAGAGCTGGGAAGGAAATTGAGAGAAGGTAGGTTTGAAAGGTGTAACAGGTGGAAAACCTCGCAGTTGCACCTTGAAATAATTGTTAGGGGGAGGGTGGGTAGCAAGACGAAGAAAAATATTATGAATGGAGGTACAGTAAAAGGAACGAAAGAGGTTGCAGCTAGGGGCCGAAGGGGACGCTGCAAAGAGCCTTTATTAATGCCTACAGTGCACCCCGTGAGGTGAACTGACGGCACTATCCCCCTAAGGGGTGCAGTAGCTGGAAATACCTCAATAAAGGACTAGACCGAATCCGTCCAATCTTAACAATAAATGGATATTGAGACGACGTGGCAGTGGAGTATATATATATATATATATATATATATATATATATATATATATATATATATATATATATATATATATATATATATATATATATATATATATATAATAGAACGAGTCATTATCCAAACCAATATCAAAGTTAAAAGTTAAGTATACCTTAGTTTAACCAGACCACTGAGCTGATTAGCAGCTCTCCTAGGGCTGGCCCGAAGGATTAGACTTATTTTACGTGGCTAAGAACCATTTGATTACCTAGCAGCGGGACCTACAGCTTATTGTGGAATCCGAACCACATTATACCGAGAAATTAATTTCTATCACCAGAAATAAATTCCTCTAATTCTTCATTGGTCGGCAGGAGAATCGAACGCGGGCCCAGCACAGTGCTAGCCGAGAACGATATCGATCCATCCAATGAGGAACTCCAAACCAATATCAACAACTAGGACAGCCTTCAAGGAGGGAGAGAAACAAAGACACAAATAAAGAATATCTGAGGAGCTGCAACTATTCACTCATACAACATCAAAAGGAGTAGGAATAAACGAGCAACAGTGGGTAGACTTATAGTAATTTATCAATTTATAGGCATTTATAAATTATTCATATTAATTTATAGAAATTGGGCAGACTTACAGTAATTTGACTGTTATAGCTAGTCTCAGGGATCGACATGTTCAACAGGATAATGTGGACCTCTCAAAATAGCTCTCATGGTCAGATTACTATAAATTTCTTAAGAGGACGGCAGTATCGTAGAGATTATTATTATTATTATTATTATTATTATTATTATTATTATTATTATTTCAATAGATGAAATCTATTCACATGGAACAAGCACGCCAAAGGGACCACTGACTTGAAATTCAAGCTTCCAAATTGGTTTCAACCTCCCACGGCAGACCCCACACTGCAGCAGTAACCGATCATGATACAGAGCCAGTGATTTTTCATCGCCCTAGGAGAGACGCGAACCCGCGACATCTGAGTGGCACGTCACGACACTAGCCACTATACCAGCGGACCAACTAAATCAAGATACCATATTCCGAACCTACTGAAAATCATGACTGGAAACTTGAAATAAAGTAGTTGATTAAAGGGACTGAAATTATACAATGAGAAGGGTTATAAACGGCTCCATATAGGAAAGGACGTCTCAGTTATCATACAAAAATCCCAAAATAATGCTCTGACATTTGACATTTTACACAGAAACATTAAACTTCCAGTAAACAGCATTGCTCTCAGAGAGAGAGAGAGAGAGAGAGAGAGAGAGAGAGAGAGAGAGAGAGAGAGAGAGAGAGAGAGAGGGAGAGAGAGAGAGAGAGAGAGGGAGAGAGAGAGAGAGAGGGAGAGAGAGAGAGAGAATTATAGCTTTACCGTTAGACATTAACTAACGAAGGGAGAAAAATTGTACTGAAATAGATAACAGAAAATCATCATAACTTACTCAGTCCTGAAGAAAATTTGTTTTTACGTGTATATATGTATATATATTAAATATATATAAATATATATACATACATACATATACATATATAAATATATATATTATACACATACATATATATATATATGTATATATATATTATACACACAAACACATATATATACACACGCATGTGTATAAATACATGTACATGTACCATGTATGTGTATGTGTGTGTATCTCTATACAGGCGAAAGTGCACTGTATATATAACTATTGCCTGCACCCTTCCACGATACTTGAATGCATGTACGTCAGCGATCCTGGAGGTATCCATTAAGATTAGAATTAAAATAAAAATTAAAAACAAGTAAAAAAGGCTCCGAAGCTACTTCGGCGCAATCGAGTTTTCTGTACATCGCATGATCAAGGCCACAGAAAACAGATCTTCTTTCGGTGGTCTCGGTATAATGCTGTATGAGCCGCGGCCCGTGAAACCTTAACCCACGGCTCAGTGGTGGCATTATCGTTGCCCGACGCACGATTATGGCTAAATTTAATCTTAAATAAAATAAAAACTATTGAGGCTAGAGGGCTGACATTTGGTATATTTGGAGATTGAATGGTGGATGATCAACATACAAAATTGCAGCCCTCTAGCCTCAGGAATTTTTAAGATCTGAGGGCTGACAGAAAAAGTGCGGACGGACAGACAAAGCCGGCACAACAGTTTTCTTTTCAGAAAACTAAAACAAACCACTCGATTTCGGGGAGATAATTGGCAGCCATCAGGCCCCAGAGACGGTTTCAATGTTGTCGTTTTAAGAAGGCAATAAAGTCCTTTAGTGCTCGTGTTGCCATTTCGGAAGCTCTTCCGGTCCGTTGGCAGAATCTTTTGATGTATCGGGTCTTGTGGGTGTTTTAGTTCGTTTGTATTATTATTATTATTATTATTTTGTAGGGTTGATTTAAGAGCCTTGGATTTTGTTTTTTTTTAATATTTTGAATCTTACCTCTAATTTCAATTAATAATCAATTATGCATTTCATAATTACGCTCGTTAGAGGGTATACTTAATCCTGACTGTGAAATTTCAAGGAAAGTATTATAATATATATATATATATTTATATATACATATTTATATATATATACATATATATACATACACATATATATCTATCTATATATATATGCATATACATACATACACATATCTAGGTATGTATACACACATATATATGTATATATATATTTATCTATATGTGTACATATACAGTTTATACATTATATATATACATACATACATATGTCTCTCTCTCTCTCTCTCTCTCTCTCTCTCTCTCTCTCTCTCTCTCTCTCTCTCTCTCTCTCTCTCTCTCTCTATATATATATATATATATATATATATATATATATATATAACGAAGTACTTTGAAAAAAATTATTAAAATAATAATTTCTTATTACACATTAAAATATCCATGTGTTTGTTAAATTCCCGGTCGCTACGCGTAGACATAAAATGCACTGGGAACGTAAAAAAAAAACATTTTTAATTTTCTGTAAAAGAAAACTATTATGCCGGCTTTGCCTGTCCGTCCGCACTTTTTCTGTCCGCCCTCACATCTTAAAAACTACTGAGGCTAGAGGGCTGCAAATTGGTATGTTGATCATCCACCCTCCAACCATCAAACATACCAAATTGCAGCTCTCTAGTCTCCATAGTTTTTATTTGATTCCCGGTTAAAGTTAGCCATAATCGTGCTTCTAGCAACGATACAGGACAGGCCACCACGGCCGGCTGAGGGTTTCATAGGCCGCGGCTTACACAGCATAATACTGAGACCAACGAAAGATGGATCTATTTTCGGTGGCCTTGATTATACGCTGTATAGAAAACTCGATTGCGCCGAAGAAACTTCGGTTCATTATTTACTTATTTCATGGCGATAAAAGCAAAACCGGGGAACGGTTGTTCATTAGTTGCAAGGTCAATGGCTGCATTGCGGTTTGCAAATGTTTCCGGTTTTTGCTTCGACAGGCTTCTATGAAATGAGGTTCATTTTTTTTTGACGGATTGTCTTTTCAGCAGTTTTCGAACAATTTTTCACTGCAAGATTCTGAAAACCTTTGGGGGAAAGTGTTCATGAAGTAGCGGTTTAATTTAACTTTAAATATTTGTTGATAAAAATACGTTCATGAAAGAGATTTCGAATTTGACAAACTGATAATTTCGTATTATTTTTATGCTCCATATACGAGTGATTTCTTTTCGCTATATAGGCTCATAGGAATTGGAGTCATTAAAATATACACACACATATATATATATATACATATATATATAAATATATGTGTATATATATATATATACTCAGTATATTATATATAATATATATATATATATAAATATATATAAATTATATATATATATATATATTATATATATATATATATATATATATATATATATATATATATATATATATATATATATATATATATATAAACACCCTCTAACTTATTCACGAGTGTATGCGTCTTCACTTCACTATCACCAATCAACAATATATCTTCCGTAAACATCACAAAATGCATAATTCACTGAAGAGATAAACGCATCTTATCATAGGACAACCAACATTCCTCAGTATTCCCAACAGATAAGAGCCCCACGAAAACATAGAAAGATTCAACTCTTTTAAAAAAAGTTAAAATATTTCTCATCCCAGATTAAAAAGTTCACGTTGAAAATGATTTAGTAATTTCGGCTCGACACGCGCAGACACAGAGAAAATGTGTAGTTTTACAAACACTTGGAAAACTAACTATTTCAGTGGCCCTGAATCTCTTATTACCGAAGAACACTGGGACCGAAAAACGAATTTTTTTTTATTTCATGGTGATAAAAACAAAACCGGGGAACGGTTGTTCATTAGTTGCAACACAAAGGAAGATCAATGGCTGCATTGCGGTTTGCAAATGTTTTTCGGTTTTTGCTTCGACAGCCTTTGTGAAATGAGGTTCCATTTTTTTTTTTTGACGCGCGGCTTTTTCGGCAGTTTTCGAGCAATTTTTCACTGGAGGTCTCTGAAAACTTTAGTTTTTTATGAATTAGCAGTTTTACTTTAAATCCTTGTTGATAAAATAGTATGATAAATTACTTATTGCAATTTTTGACTAACATTGGTGCGGTCATTTTTTTTTTTATATTTTTCTACACCATACAATGAATGTGAACTTCATTTCTATATGCAGTTTCATGGGAATTCAACAAGTGAGGCAGCTTCATTAGCTTTATAGAGTTTCTGGGTAATTTATATATGTTCTTGATTTTAAAGGGCGCAGATTCTCGTGCCATGTAAGGTAATTTCACACACACACACACACACACACACATATAGATATAGAAATAACCAACACACAATTACTGTAGGTGTGGAACAGTAATAAATCTGACTCATATCAGGATCGAACCCAGGTCTTTCAATTGAAAGACGAGACCGCCGCCAACTTGTGTGGCTTGGTTGGCAGAGGTCTCGTCTTTCAACTGAAAGACCCGGGTTCGATCCTGATGTGAGTCAAAATTATATATCTATATCTATATATATATATATATATATATATATATATATATATATATATATATATAATATATATATATATCATTGCCTCTTAAAGTGAATACTACCTCGAGCATATACTCGCAGGAAAAAGCATAAAATGCCATAGAAGCTTTGATTACCTAAACTGCCAGGGCCAGCAAGGGATGGCTGCAAATGATTAGACGAGGGAATCTCGAGGGTTAATCAGAAGACGTAATAAAGGACATGCAACAGTAACGACTTGCTCCTTTCCACTTCTCCGATATTAAACGTAGTCGAAATGGACTAGGTATAATAATGTGAAATTTGTACTACAACAAACAAGTAAAAAATGCGCCGAGGCTTCTTCGGCGCAATCGAGTTTTCTGTACAGCATATACTGGTCTGGGTATACTGCTGTATGAGCCGCGACCCATGAAACTTTAACCACGGCCCGGTGGTGGCCTGGACTATATCGCTGCCAGATGCACAATTATGGCTAACTTTAACCTTAAATAAAATAAAAACTACTGAGGCTAGAGACCTGCATTTTGGTTTGTTTGATGACTAAAGGGTGGATGATCAACATACCAATTTGCAGCCCCATAGCCTTAGTAGTTTTTAAGATCTGAGGGGGGATAGAAAAAGTTCGGACGGACAGACAAAGCCGGCACAATAGTTTTCTTTTCAGAAAACTAAAAATGGAGATAGGCAATGAGTTTCCCTAGATTATTTTTGGGGTATGTTTGCTAAAGTCCAAAATGAAACAAGGCTTTCAAAATAACAAAAAAATAAAAACGGAAAAATGTTTCTCTAAGGTTATTTTGATTCTAAGACTAAAGTCTGAGGAATGAAAGAGACTTATGCAACGATCTGATTTTCTACATTTAAGGCTGAAATGTTACGAGAGCTCAGTATTTTGTAAGAGTTTTCTCCAGAAGAAATTTTAGTTATTCAACTACAGCCTGAATGGAACAGAAGCTCAGGATTGGCGGAAATGAAATTCGTTACCAAATTCCATCATTGGAATGTATTTATTTCTCGGATTCTATACGTTTTCTTTCCAGGATTCTTATGGATCGTGAACCTTAATCGGTATCAAAAATATGTTCTCTCTCTCTCTCTCTCTCTCTCTCTCTCTCTCTCTCTCTCTCTCTCTCTCTCTCTCTCATACGCAGAGGCAACGGAAATATGTTAAGGTTTCTCGGATGGATTTTCATCTCCCATCTATCACCTGTCAAGACCAAATATATAAACCTTTCAAGATTCAAAGGAGACATTCGGAGATAGCTTTGGAAACATTCTGAAAGTCCTTTAATATTGTGATGAAGAAAGGAAAGCTCAAAATCCTTTGGATTATAGAAATGCTGTAGATTGACAGATGGCTCTGGTATCTGCCTTAGTCAGCTTTGAAATAGTGCAAGTCGAGACGCACACAAACAAACGCAAAATCTACCGTCATTTTTCATGATGAAATAGGGACGTAAATGCCAAGATCGACCTCGAGCACAGCAACAGGGAGCATGATAAGGGACTTAAGTCCGTAGTAGGTGACTGACAAACGTCCCCCCACACCCAAAATGGCAGATAAAACCATTCGACAAAACACAAAGGGAGGAGGAATACAAGTTCACATTCTAGAAACTAATGACAATCAGACTGGTAGACTATTGTTGCGTAATGTCCAAAGACAAAA
This sequence comes from Macrobrachium rosenbergii, assembly GCA_039081455.1. NCBI lineage: Eukaryota > Metazoa > Arthropoda > Malacostraca > Decapoda > Palaemonidae > Macrobrachium > Macrobrachium rosenbergii. The sequence continues at coordinate 41,850,595 of JANJGK010000023.1, forward strand.
CAATAAATCAACGCAAAAAAAAAAAAAATAAGGAATCTTTATCAAAACATCCTTTCGAACTCCTTGTGGTAACGACCACCCACTCTACCAAGGGTCTTCAGTTGGCGGAAAAGTTCGTCACAAGTAGATTGTTTTCGAGACTCAGCGCCAAGTGAATCCACTTGACCTTGTATACAGAGGATGTTTGCTTTTGATCGCAGGTCACACGTGTAGCGACTCAATAGATGTTTATGGTATCTTATTACTCTGAAGAAGTCTGACCTGACCACTGAGTCTGTTCTCAACTCCCACAAGGTTGGCCAAAGGACTATTTCTGGAATGGGAGAAAAATGGAGCAAGGGAAAGTTGAAGAAGATGGGCAGCTACGTCAGAAGGCACCATAGAGAACAGATAAAATCGAAAGATAAGAAATGAAGTTGCAAAGAACTGTCAGTCTTGCTTGCAATGTGTTGGTAAAGACACTGTAGAATCTGTAGGCAAAACTGCCTCAGGGTTTATGCTACAGAACGAATACCGTATTACGAGAGAAGTAGAAAAATGCCTTACGACAGTAATCAAGCAAATTATTTCTCTTCTTTAAGGAATTAACAGCTAACATTTCCAGAAGTTATTTGTTTATTTATACAATAGCCTCAATTGCTTTCTTCCTATATAAGTCGATATTTATCTTCAAGGTGCTGTCGCTGGACTGAAGTGTTGAAAATATTTTATTACATATCTCATTGTAACATCCCTTCAGTTTAATGGGAGTTTAAAGGCTACTGAGCGGATACTCATGAAACATTAAATAGAAGGAAGAAAGATAAAATAAATATTCGCCTCGATACTAACAATACTTTAGGAACATTCTTAGAAAGAAATTAGTGCAAAAAAATAAAAATATCCTCCGTCTATTTTCAGACTTTTCAAGAGTGAAAATAAACATACTGATTCCAGTTAGGTTTCGAAGCATTCTGCAAAACCTTGCGAATAAATTGCTGTTTTTCCGCCTCCGAAAGGGAGGCGAAAACCAATTACCCGGTATCTGGTGAACTGACGCGTCTTCGAAGATATCGGATTCTTCGGGAACCTTGGAGAGGTTCCCAGTTCCCAGAAGAAGAACAACAAGTTAACGCTTCGCTTTTCAGGGAAACTCCCCTGATCTCCGTTGCTTGTTTCATTCCAGAACTGAGTTTGTAAAATTGAGTTGAGCTGAATATAGAATTTAGGCCAAAGGCCTGTGAAGTCCTTCAGCGCTGAAATGGGAATTGACAGGAAAGGGTTTGAAAGGAGTAACAGGAGGAAAACCTTCATCTTCGTTGCTTGTTTCATTCCAGAATTGACTTTGGTGAATTGAGTTGAATACAGAATTTAGGCCAAAGGCCAAGCACTGGGGCCTATGAGGTCATTCGGCGCTGAAAAGGAAATTGAGAGTAGGTAGGTTTGAAAGGTGTAACAGGAGGAAAACCTTGCAGTTGCAATATGAATCAATTGTTAGGAGGGGGTGGATAGCAAGATGGCAGAAAGATGTGAATGGAGGTACAGTAAAATGAATGGAAGGGGTTGCAGCTAGGGGCCGAAGGCACGCTGCAAAGAACCGTAAGTAATGCCTACAGTGCACCGCATGAGGTGCACTGGCGGAACTACACCCCGCTACGGGGCTGAGTTTGGCAAAGAACATGGAGCACGAGAATTGCCTGTCGTCTTAGACTTGCCTGTTTCGTTTTAACAATGGATTAAAAAGAATTACTTCTTTTACACCGGGTGAGCTGAGCAGAATTGCGAGAGGTATACGATCATGAATTCATGAGTATATGTGTGCATTACAGGATGCTTTCCCCAGTAGCTATTATTAAAGTCAAATAATACCGAGAACCAATAAAACTGAGATGCATAATCCTTTCAAAATACATTCGAAAATGAAATGTCCTAAGTAAAGCCCAAACGAAATTTGAAAATATAAAAGAAATGTACCATTCTTTTCAACAGCCATTCATTCAAAGAGGGAATCTAATAGTTTCTGAGCCCTCCTCACATTAAGTAGAACTTTGATCGATATTATAACAGCCCACATTTCATTTCCAGGTAATAATGGCATAGACAATTGTGACTAGCCATCACATTTGATTAGACCGTAAGACGTTCTAATCCTGAACTCTAAAGATGAATCATCACTTTTCAAAGCTGAATAATTAAATCATGCGTAAATTTTGTTTGCATACCTATGGACACGGACACATTACACACACACACACACACACACACACACACACACACACACACACACACACACACAGAGTACGGGGGGCAGCAGTGCTATTGAGATTTCCATCCCCGCCTCCCTGGCATTGTCAAGTATGGATCTGTAATCTCCTATGGTCCCTTGAGATTATATTGTAATTTTTAGTCAAATGAGTTTTGAAGGCCACTCCTACCTTGACATCCGCCTGTGGGTGGATCTGTAGTCTCAAACGGTTGTGTATGTTCGTCAGTACTGTCTCTGTAAAATATATATTTGTGACTTCTAATACTATGTATCAGTGCTTCGTCAATGGCTTGGAAATAAAGTCGAAACCAGTCAGGACCTACACCCCGTCTCTTATTTTTCACCTGTGGTAATGTGTGACTGATGAATATATATATATATATATATATATATATATATATATATATATATATATATATATATATATATATATATATATATATATATATATATATATATGTGTGTGTGTATAAGAGAGAGAGAGAGAGAGAGAGAGAGAGAGAGAGAGAGAGAGAGAGAGAGAGAGAGAGAGAGAGAGAGGTAATCTAATTATTCCCATAAGAAAAGTAACGGAACCTCTTCTGCTTTCCCAACAAAGAAATAAATTGAAAATCTCGCTAATAATTTCACATAGAGTAAATCTACGATGACCTATAATTCAATAATATTTAGAACTTAATTTCCATTTCCATACAAATAAAATTTAGAGCGACATGTAATTATTCATAACAATTATGACTGTTTCATGCCACTCTTATACGACTAACGTTATTAATCCGATACGATTTTAATTACTTGCATCGCAAAGTGGGCTGAAGTGGACTGTTTATCGCGGACAATAGGGCAGTCCGATATATCTAGCTCATAAATCACCCGAACGCGCCATTTAACAAATGAATCTCGCTCTCGCTCGCTCTCTCTCTCTCTCTCCCTCTCTCTCTCACCCGTCCCTCTTTTTCTCACTTCATTGGCACACGCATATATATATACAGTATATATATATATATATATATATATATATATATATATATATATATATATATAATATATATATATATATATACACACACATAATATATATATATATATATATACACATATATGAATATATATACCTGCACACGCACAAACATATACATACACACATATATATACAGTATATACACACAATATATATATATATATATATATATATATATATATATATATATATATATATATATATATATATATATATATATATATATATATATATATATATACACATATTAGCACCAGGTTTCTTTGGAACTTCACCCACCCAGCAACAATCCTTCTAAAGCGTAAATTCTGAGAATGTCTCACAGGGTTTCTCGCCTACAAAGAAGCCACTTCAGTTGGAGGAACTGAAACACTGTGAAGACCGCGGCAACAGTCTCTCGTATTTCAATAACAGACACTGCTGTGCATCGTAAGTCCTCGTTTTAAATAGAAAAAAAATTTCTGCTTGGGGGAAGAGAAACTCTGATAAAATTCAACGGGGATTAGGCCGTATCTTTTAGTATAAGTTTAATTACTCGTAATCACATCCATTAGCATAATTAGTCATTAGCCTAAGGTCGAGATCCCTTCCAAAGCCTTGGAATATGCTTTACTCTTAAAAACTATTCTGTCAGTAATGAGACGAATACTCTGTGATATCTTCTGCTTATTATTATTTTCCTCGATCCTGTTAGTCAATTCGCCTTGCTGCATCTTAATCCTATCAACCTACTGTCTTTATGTCAACGGATACTGTTAATTGACCTTTCTGAAAAAACTGAGTCAGATTAGTGACAATTGTAATCTCCTTGCTTTTGCATCGTTTACAAACTCTGTGCATCATATTTCAGTCTTTTGTTATGGGAAACATAACGAGCTACCCATCCCCGAATGCGCACCTCAGTCCTCATTGCAAACTTTCTCCTGAGAAACACAGGACAAGTGATTATACAAGGCGCCAGCGTGAACTAAATTATCAATGTATTACATGAAGCTTTTGATTGAATAAACTGTCTTCTTAGAGTAACTGAAAGTGAAATACATCTTGGCGCCTATGAACTACAGCCCTAAAATAGGACGGTAATCGTTCAAGAAAATTAAATACCATGGCAAAGAATATAACTCGCAATTAGATGCATGAATGCACAGCTATGCAAGATCCTTTACCATCATTTGGTAAGCGTTCATACTGCATACTTTCTTGTAACTGATTACTCCTGCAACATTCCTTAGGTCAGTAATTAGTTACGTTTCCAGAGTCGGAGAGAACACATCATGTTTATAGGTTAATTTAAAGTCAGGCGAGAATGTGTGTGTTTTATGAAGACGGGAAGAGGAAATAAAAGCAGTGAGTGGTGGAATGGGGAAACGAGATATTTAGTGAAGGAACATTAATGTGGGATGAAGTTCCAAAATGCAGGAGGAAAGTTAATGTGCAGGAATAAAGGAGGGAGGATAAGGGGGGACAGGAAGAAGGTGAAAGGACGAAAAATAAAAAGGATGCAATAAAAAACAATTAAAAGTGCGCCGAAGTTTCTTCGGCGCAATCGAGTTTTCTGTACAGCGTATAATCACGGCCACCGAAAACAGATCTATCTTTCGGGGGTCTCGATATAATGCTGTATGAGCCGCCGCCCATGAAACTAACCATGGCCCGGTGGTGGCCTGGCCGATATCGTTGCCAGACTCAAGATTATGGCTAACTTTAACTTTAGATAAAATAAAAACTGCTGAGGCTATAGGGCTGCAATTTGGTATGTTTGATTGGAGGGTGGATGATCAACATACCAATTTGTAGCCCTCTAGCCTCAGTAGTTTTTAAGATCTGAGAGCGGACAGAAAAAGTGCGGACGGACAGACAAAGCCGGCACAATAGTTTTCTTTTACAGGAAACTAAAAATTGGAGAGAATGTGTGCATTAATTTCATGGACAGTAAGCTAATCTGCAAGAAATTAAATGCAGAAAGAGAAAAGCTAATGAGCAAAAAAGTTTGCAAAGTAAAAGATGCAAATGCAGGAATGCTTTGTGATGAGAAACATCATTACGTCGACAGAACGAGAATTTTGAGAATTTGCTGAATTTGGGAGACAAGGGTGATTAATGCATGAGTGGAATGTGTTTAATCATATTTAATCAAGTTTATGAGTGGAGCGTATTTAATTATATTTAATCAAGTTTATGAGTGGAATGTATTTAGTCAAATTTGAGAATCTTGTTGGAGTAACTGCAGAGGATGTCAGGAGGGAAATTATGAGGCTGGAAGTGTGACTGAGTGGCTGACCAGAGTGTGTAAGGTGAGTTTTGGATGAGGAAGAATTCTGAATGGATAAATAAGAAGAGTAATTGTTCATTTGTGTAAGTGGCAAAGGTTACAAGGGGATACTGTAATAATCATTAGCGCATTCACTTTATAGGATTTAGGCCAAAGGCCAAGCGCTGAGACCTACGAGGTCATTCAGCGCTGAAACGGAAATTGAAAGTAAAAAGGTTTGAAAGGTGTAACAGTAGGAATACCCCACAACTACACTATGAATCAGTTGTTAGGAGAGGGTGAAAAGGACGATGGAAGAAAGCGAATATGAATGGGGGTACAGTAAATGGAATGAACGGGGTTTGCAGCTAGGGGCCGAGGGGACAGGGACACTGCAGAGAACCTTAAGTAATGCCTACAGTGCACCACATGAGGTGCACTGACAGCACTAACCCCCTACGTGGTACTTCAGTGTAAGCAGGGAAGGTATATGTTTGTTATTCAGCTAAGAACATCTGACAGATGACATAAGGAAGGATAGGGGAGGAACAGGAAGGGTCTAGACAAAGTTATTGTGTGACAAGTTTGGAAGCAAAGGGAAAATGTTTATGCATGCACAAGCATCAGTACATAAGAAGAGTTTATGGTGGAATATACAGAGATGGCCTGTGGAGAGAGTTAAGAATGTATGGTACAGAACAGAGGTTAAGGTGCTAATAGTGATAGAATTTGAGATATATATATATATATATATATATATATATATATATATATATATATATATATATATATATATATATATATATATATATATATACATATATGTATATATATACACGTTTGTGTGTGTTTGTGTATAGATAGATAGATAGATAGATAGATAGATAGATAGATATCCGTGTGTTGTGTCTGAATGTGTACACATATATACACACTTACACACAAACATATATATATATATTTATATACATATATATATATATATATATATATATATATATATATATATATATATATATATATATATATATATATATATATATATATATATATATATATTGTATTCTAAATGTCTAAAAAATAAGAATCTCATAAACAGCCCACAATTTGCACTTATCTCATTTTCGCTAAATTCAAACACCAATTTCCCCCATCCCCCACCATCCCCCTCATTTCTCATTCCCGGCCTCAGTCGGGTATTGGAAGAGCAAACAACGGCCGGACGAAAAGAAATTCCTCTGTCAACGCCAAACTGAGAGACGATCAGATTTTTTGACTGGCTGCTAAAACGAAAAGAGGAGTTTTCTTTCATTTTCTTTTAAACCCGATTCTTACTGCAAGTACGTTCCCGATTCTTACTGCAAGTACGTTCCTGCGCTCTTGCGTTCTTTGGGAATTCTAGAGCGTCCGTTCCCCCCCCGAATCGTGATCTCTGGCTTTGGCTGAGCGCCTTTTGTTGTTGCCATGCTGATGTATTTTTATTACTCGCCAACGAAGCGTTGTTTTTAGTGCCCTGTAAATGTCATTTAGAGGCTTTTTTGACTTGGCGAATCCTTTGTCCTAACAGGAAGTGTTTAGCTCGTCCACCTTTAATGGTTTGAAACGGTACTAATTTTCACAGAGAAATATGAACTTACGTGCTGCTTGATATCTGTGCTTCTTTATCTGGAACAAATATTTTTTTTTGGAGTAAACAATAAATTAAGTCACTGACGCATTTCTATCCGTTTCAGTTCCTACGCGCCAGCAACCGTACTGGGAACTGCCGAAACACGACTGGGATCATTTCAAGTCGATCAGCCACTGAAGAATTAATTTTCAAGGTGCCAGTCCCTGAAGAACTAATCTACCATTGAACTACATATATGCTATGTATGCAGAATCATTTATAATGCTTAAAAAACCAATTTGTATACGCTGTTCCGCTTCTGTGATCCAACGTGATTCGAAATCTCTGTACCTCACTCAGTAAGAAAAATAGTGTTAGGTCACTTTTAGTTGTGATAGCATGTCAGGAACTGCCACTGCTACTCTATTTTCTGGGGCCTTTTAAATTTAGAGCCTCGAGGGGCAAGCAAAATCTCTTAGGAGGAAAGAAGAGGCCTCGCAGAGGTTAACATTAGCTAAAGAGAACCCACAAAGCCACGGTGAACTAATTGCAAGGGTGCTGTTATGATAAATAACTTGGAAAAGGATACGAACATTGACGGAGAATATTACACATAAGGAAATTATGTGTATATATACATGTGTGTATATATATATACATGTGTATTATATATATATATACATATTTATGTATTATATATATAATAAACAAATATATATATATATATATTCATATGTATATATGTATATATATATATATATATATATATATATATATATATATATATATATATATATATATATATTATAATTTACAAAATATAATAATAATAAAACCTAATCTTTGACAACAGCATGTTTTTTTAGGGTGCATCTTTTGGTTCCTGTTTGTTTCCTGACCCACGAAAAGACATCAAAGACTCTTTGTTTACATTTTTCGAACACATTCTTTGACATCGAGGTGGTCACGAGAAAAAACCGACCCACTGATGTCGTTTGTGGCCAGTCAAAAAATGGAGACCAAAGCTGGAGCATAAAACTGAGGTCCTTCGTGAACTTTTAGTACGGATGTTCAAATATCTTTACCTCACGTTAGTACCCTTGTTCAATTAATGCTTTTGGGCGTATACGTTTCAATAAAATCTATTTTAGTTACAAATAATATGAAGATTTCTCTCTCTCTCTCTCTCTCTCTCTCTCTCTCTCTCTCTCTCTCTCTCTCTCTCTCTCTCTCTCTCTCTCTAAGCCTCTCTCCCTCTCTCTTTTTCTCCCCCTAAGCCTCTCTCGCTCTTTCTCTCTCCCTATGCCTCTCTCTCTCTCCCCCCCTCTACGCCTTTCTCTCTCTCTCCCTACGCCTTTCTCTCTCTCTCTCTCTCTCTCTCCCTACGCCTTTCTCTCTCTCTCTCTCTCTCTCTCCCTACGCCTTTCTCTCTCTCTCTCTCTCATTACATTTGTACGAGTCTTCGTGTTGATATATATTAGTATGGATGCATACCAGCTTTTACTGTATAACGTATGGTTATATAACAATAAAATATGCCCCAAATACATAATTATGCCATGCAAAGGTTACAGTAATAGGACGCCCTTATTATAACAAGAAACCGGTAAGATACGTTTCACGATCGTAGCAATCAATCATTCCAAAAACGAATATCTATTGAAATACATCTAAACAACTAAGAGCGAACTCTAATTTGAAAGGTGTTCCAAAAACAAACCAATAACAAAAAGAACGACCATTAGGCGATGCAAAAAAAAAAAAAAAAAACATCGCTCAAGCAAACAAGAAACAAATTCAAGCACGATCATGTAGTCAATCCACGTTATGTGGAACAGCCATCACAGGAGATAATCACATGAGCTGTCGCGGGAGATGGAATGGCCGTCAAATCACGGTTAATTAATGAGACTGTGGAAAGAGATGTACAATGGACACCACCAGGAACAATCAAATGGCCATCTGAAAGCCTCAGTAAGATGGCCATCAAAGCAAACAATCGTTTGGCATGGCCACAAATGTTTGCGTGTGCAACAGCTATTGCAGACCACTAATTAGTGAATTAATTCTATGTTACCAAGATGGAAGGAATTAGTCTAATGTTTCAGCTCTGGAAGACATGTTAAGAACTTTGAAGGCGTCCAGTACATTCTTTTATTCATTATGCACTGTCTCTTAGTGAAGATTTTCTTAAGAGATCATTGTCATTCAGACAAATATGAAATGATGGCATCTGTCATGAAGAAAAGGGAACCCCACTGCAAAGCCGATTTTCCCACAATGCATGAAAATGCAGTGAATTCATTTTCTTCGTCTCAGTGCAGTTGACTATGCAATTTTTCCTTTTGAAGAGTGATAAATGACGATTTTGCTAACAGCAAGAGATGGCTAACTTATGATTTGTATGAATTGAATTGAATTGAATACAGAATTTAGGCCAAAGCTCAAGCACTGGGACCTATGAGGTCAGTCAGCCCTGAAACGGAAATTGACGGTAAAAGGGTTTTGAAAGGAGTAACAGGAGGAAAACCTCAAAGCAGTTGCACTATGAATCAATTGTTAGGAGAAGGTGGAGAGTATGATGGAAGAGAGAGAATATGAAAGGAGGTATAGTAAAACGAACGAATGGGGGGTGCAGCTAGGGGCCGAAGGCACGCTGAAAAGAACCTTAAGTAATGCTTACAGTGCACCGCGTGAGGTGCACTGACGGCACTAACCCCCTACGGAGATTATTTGCACGGATGCTAAGTGGAGATTCCTCAGAGGATAAAAGACTAAAAACCTTATTTGTAAAAGTAGGGATTCCTAAGTAGGTATAATATTAGAGTCATTTATTTGTGATAGTAATCAGTACACAATTCAAATGAAAATGTAAGGGATATCTGTCTCTTCCCTTATAAGAGAAATCAGTGGAGTTTCCACAAAATGCAAGACACTACTGACCTTTTATTTGCAGTTGTAATCACTGGGTAATCCAAGGTGCCTTTCCTGCAACTCAAACCTGCTTCAGGTATGTGAAGACCTGAAAACCAAATAAATTTTTCAGTACAAACAGTTTTTAAAAGTTACATACATATTTATGTTCTTGATATTTTTTTATATGTAGTTTCTTAGATATTAAGTATTATAGATTTATGTTATCTTTAAACACAAATTTGCACCGACTTCAAATGAGTGTCCTCTCCCTGACTTCTTGCACTGTCCCCCACCAAATAAAGATATTGATATCAGACAGAACACACACTTACCATGATTACTCTCCTGTCTACATGTTCTTACAGAAGATTTACGTACAGCCTAGTTTCAATTAATTGCCATTAATAAATAATTATCATACATCAAAACCTTCCAAATCGCACCTCAGTCATTTCTGTTAAAAGGTTTTTCTGAGTCCATGTATTTCACTTACTTATGCGACCTCTTACTTTCAAATTTAACTGTTGCATTACAAAATCTTGACCTGCATCTGTTAACAGGAATGGAATGGAATATAGAATTTATGCCAAAGGCCAAGCACTGGGACCTATGAGGCCACTCAGCGCTGGAAAGGAAAATGAGAGTAGGTAGGTCTGGTGTAACAGAAGGAAAACCTCGCAGTTGCACTATGCAATAACTGTTATAAGAGGGTTGATAGCAAGAGGGAAGAAAGATAATACCTGTATGAATGGAGGTATAGTAAAAGAAACGCAAGGGGTTGTAGCTAGGGGCCGAAGGGACGCTGCAAAGGACCTTTAGTAATGCCTACAGTGCACCCCCGTGAGGTGCACTGACGACGCTACCTCCCTACGGAGCCGCCCTGTTGTACGAGTGAACATGGGTTTCTCTGTCGTTACACTACTGCACCCCAAACAATCGCCTATTGGCTTCACTAAACCTATCATTGCCTCTTCAAAGCTGTTTCTACTCTCTCTTCCTACTTCCTTATCGTCACCAGCATTACCAGATTCTTTGACTCAATCTTCGAATTTTAAACACTTCCCATTCTTTCTTTTCATTGTGGTGTCTTTGACCCACTTCATTTTTTTTCAACCTCTTCTTTCTCTTTACAGGCAGATTGTACTACTTCCCTTCTTTCAGAATTTGCCTCAATTACATTAACTAAAATTTCTCGCTTTGGAAAGAATTCTCAGCTATACATTCAGCCAGTCCTCTCGTCCCTTTATGTAAATAATCTTCGGTCTACTCTTGTATTAACCCAATAAATATTTCGCCCGATTGCAGTAATGAGCAAGAATATTGGGTGCTTAGTTTAGTTTTATAAGAGGCCATTCCCTTTAAATCTGATGAGATATTTCCAGGCAAAATATTTAATCGCTTTTATTTGAGCTCTTAACGTGATAAATGAGGTTTGTTCAAGTAGCCCCAAGCACCAGTGTTTTGTTATTATTGAAAGTTAATCGTCAGCGCTGATACAGCTAACGTTAATTTACTCTTATGGATCACACAGTGAATGAAAAAGCACTAACACAGCTAATGTAAATAACGCCCAAATGTGATAAATGGATAAAACCTACGATCCGTAGGTTTTATCTCCTGTAAACATTAATGGAAATTGCAATATTCTCGCTAAATATCAGTACCTGTTACTGAACAGTTGTCATTCATAAATATGTGGCCTTGTTGCGAAAAAATTTCCTGATGCTCAACATTCGACGTGCATGTATTGCTTAAAATATAGCCTAATGTCCAGTATTTACAGTTACCTATTTGAGATAAGAACCACCACAGAACAGTGCCTTTACGAAACCCTATCAAGTGTAACCTCCTGCTTTCAAACCTTACTACACAACGCAGCTCTGGAGTTAATTTCATGGCAAGATAAAATACACCTTGATCTCTGGTTACATAATATATCACTTAAAATTTTAATACTATATCCAGTTCTAAAGTACTAGCTATAATTTTGATGTCAGTTTTCAGAAAGAGCTGAGTTGTATCTGTGGGGACTAACTTCAAGCACCAGAGCGATTTCTGGCTTAATTCCAAACGTTTTAGGCCTTCGGTGGCATAGTTACTCTAACCACTAAGGTACCACTTACATGCAGTTTAACAATTTTGTATCGGGTTAAACCTAATCTGCCTTTCAATATCTGCTTGAATTCAGCCATACTTTCCAGGTCACAAACCTATACTTCAACTAAACCTATAATTTTAATAGCTTTTCAGCTCATCCTCAGCTCTATACACTTAAAGAGCCACTGCAACACTCAAAACACACTGGTTCAGAACTAGAAAAACCTTCATGAATTACAAGTATCCTAAATACGTGTAACAGATGAACTTATTACCTTACAATTTAAAATTTTCATAGGCAAGAACACAAGTATACTTTACATACCTTTTGACAGAAGAAAAACTTTTTATCCCTTACAAATTTAAAATTTTCACAGCCAAGAACACAAGTATACTTTACATACCTTTTGACAGAAAAGCCTTGAGCATTCATCAGGTGAATTTTGTTAAAACTCAAGATAAATTTTTGAATTAAAACTCATCAACTCGGTGATTATGACTAGGGAAAACTAATTTGTACGAGAAGCTAATTTTGGGAAACTTTATTTATAACAGCAATTTGGCAGGAACATAACATCTACAACAATTTTCTACCAAGGATTAGTAACACTTACAGAACTTGAAACTAGATTCTGGGGGCTTCAGTTAGCTTCTGGTGAACAGGATATTTTAATGGTGAAAATGACAAGCTCCCAAAGGCTCATTTAAGTGATTGGCTCCAGATTACTTTCACCACGGCATCCAGGATCATTATCTTCCAGTAGGCCGGCTCCTCAATAACCGGAAGTAGACTACTCCAATTTTGCCAAAGACGTCATCCTGAAATATATTAAGAGTTGTAGAAATGGTTCTGAATTTTGAGTACAGCTGAACGCCTAACTATTTAGCTTAGAAATTCGGGTCATTAAACTCTAGAAATTCAGGTCATTAAACTCTTAAATTAAACCTTTATACTGGGCTAAGAACGGGCAAGAGTTAAGAGATTTACAATCCGAACAAAACATTTTCCTGTAGTTAATAGGTAATTTTATTAAATTGAGTATTATAAACGTTGGCAACAATCCTCTTCTGGAAAACTTTGATGTAGCAAAACTCATTGCAGAAAAATCTTGCTATTGGGGCATTTAGCAAGAAGCAAAAATTTTGCTGAAATGTATTAAAACAAAAACTAACTGAAGTGGTTTATGGGGGGAAAAATAATTTACCAGAACTTTAACAGAGGCAAATCTACTCGACTGATCCGATTTACAAATTTCACTGAAATAGCTTTAAAGTCAAAACTGTTTTAACGCTTTACGGAAGCAAAATAAACTAAATCACTTTACTGAAGCACAAGTACTTTACCGAAATGCTTTACAGAAGAACTAGTGACTTATCGAAATGCTTTACTTTGTAGATTTAATCAGCTTTGAAACGCTACTCTATACACTGCCTAAACACGAGAATACATTACTGAACGCTTCACTCAAGAATCAAAATTTCACTGAAGCAGCCAACAGGAATAACTCTACCGAAACTCGACTAAAAACCTCTGAAAATTTTTTGATAGAGAAAACTTAAACTATAATCTCTCCTGATAGAAAAAAACCAGCAAACAACCCATGACTCACCACGGTAATTGAAGATTTGAGCTTTGGTTTTTGTTGAACCTCCCAAGAACTTTATGACAGGTCTTCCGACCCATCTTAAGTTCGAGGGAGTAGCCCCACCCCTTGGTGCCCCTAAAGGGTTGGAGGTTAGAAAAAAAAAAAGCTTGGTTTTGCTTAAAACTCTTTAAAGGGACTAAAAGTCTTACCATTTATTTCCATCTTCTGTTTACTATATCTTGATGACGTCAGAGGGTCAGTCTAGTTTTGAACGCTTGAGAATCCATTGATAAAGACCTTCATTTGATAGTATAATTCCTTCAGTCAATAGTACTAGGCGGCAGAGCACTTAGCCACGCATGGCAAGTCTAGAACTCCTGAAAAACAGCATCATAATTACGAAACACGAAAACAATTAAAGAGTCAAAATGGCCAACATTGTTTCAAAACTATTGGCTAAAATAGTATTCTGAAACGGCAGCAAAAAAAATTACTTAAAACCTCATTTACGATAAAACATCAAAACATTCCGCATGTGAAGTAATTTGCTCCAGATAATAAAAACAATCGCTAAATTACTGATTAATTTGAATTTAGCTTCCGAACAGAAATTAAAAATTACGACAATGCACTAACATTACTGAAAGCTAACAAAAAACTCAGGGCAAGTCAAAGTACACAAATGGAATACTATCATTCAGAAAATACAATAGAAAAGGAAGTTTTAATACCGAAAATCAACAAGACAATCTAACCAATAAGCCAATCTATAAACTACAAACGACAAACAACACTAACTCCCAATTAAGCAGACAGACATAAGTCGAGACAGAACACTCAAGAAGCTTCTTTATAATATCCCGATAATAACCGACACATTGCAACACAAATTATTAGCGCGGCGAAATAACTAACTACCACTAACGAGCGATCTCCGGTTAAGTTTCAACTCTCGCTAACGTCTTCCGTGGAGATTCAAGGAGATTCAAACACTGGACGCAGTATGCACTTACTCTCGCCCAGTTGCCCCTGGCGGCCTGAGTGAGAACTAAGACTCGGGATCGTAAGTGTATGATGAGTCTCTTTTTCGTGGAATTTTTAGTAAATAAGCTGCTGAATGACTCTTGAATGACACACACACACACACACATATATATATATATATATATATACATATAAATATATATATATATATATATATATATATATATATATATATATATATATATATATATATATATATATATATACATATAAATATATAAGCGTGTACGTTTATGCAGTTGCACACACACATACACACAAATCACACACACACATATATAATATATATACTAGGCAGCATAAACACGGCAGTATACAACTCTGCTGACATATCAAGTCTCGACCCTAGAGACTATCATCTATACGCACCGCGCCACATCGGTCACCAAGCAGCTCTGTCCAGGGCACAAAACACATTTCACAATCACGAACTCGGAATAAAACAATTCCTTTGAAGCTTTTAACCAGAAGCAAAACGAACGAATCCCTTTGCATGCGATCAAAGGACAATTATAAATCTCACGCATACATTCGCCAACGGCTGATTAGAATATCATTTGACGAGCCGTGATGCTTCTTCTGCCCGAAGCATATTGATGAAGCATGGAGATCCGGTTCGTCATTCGCTGAATAATCTCGAAATCTCGTAAATAAGAGGATTTGTTCGGAGTCTCCCACGCACGCAATAATAGCCTATTAACAGCAGAATCCTTTCGAATGGAGATTAGCGCGGATTAGCAGGGGAGTTATCAGGGATTACTTTAAAGGATTTGATCTTATCCTGAAGGGAACAATCGCTGATGTTCTATACCTTTATGTAAAGGGATATCTAATTATACTATATATTGCTGCCTTACCGAAGTTATTCTTTCATTTCCGAAAAAATAATTCAGTATAGTGAGCTAAAAATGGCTTCATTTTCAACACATATGTATACACACACACACTAATATATATATATATATATATATATATATATATATATATATATATATATATATATATATATATATATATATAGAATGTATATACATAGACAGACACACACACACATATATATATATATACACACACTTTTTACTAAAATACTAAGCGTACAAATTTGAGTAATAAGACTTGTCAGTTTATGCATGAAGCGAGCTATCAGTTAGGAAAAAGCCTAATTAGGACATTCATGACATCCAACTGTTGCAACACGATAAGAACCGAAGAGCGTAACTTTGTGGGAAAAAATATTTAACATTTCGTAAAAAAAAAAAAATCTAAAGAACTTAGGGAGACGAAGCCTTTACATAACTAACGGTAATGAAACGAACATGACTTAGGAAAGTCCAACTTATCCGCCACCCCCCCCCCCCCAAAAAAAAGGAAGAATAAAACTCGAGGATACAGAGCAAGTCAGGAGATGACAACTTCCGACGGTTATGAATTCTCAATGAGACTTCCGAAGTTGAGAACCTATACGCATTCTCGCTCGGCCAAAACTCCTTGAGAATCACGCGATGCACAAAGTGCCAGGAAGTTCTGAGAAGGTAATTGACGAGCCGGCGAGAGGGAAAGGGAACGAAGTCTTATCTCCGATAACGAAGTTGAGTTTTTCGGAATTGTTTGATCGTTAGTCAGACTGATTATTCTTCTTCGTCTCTTTATTAAGCGAACGATTCTGCATCATCAATGATTTCGATGTATGGAGTGTGACAGAATAAAGGATATACGTCTAAAGGGAAAAATAATTGACTAAGTAGGTATGAAACCAGAATCAGTTGTTTATGACAAAAACTAGAATCAGTAGTTTATGAAAAAAATAGAATCAGCAGTTTTATGATAAAAACTAGAATCAGTATTTATGATTTAATTAGAATCAGTAGTTTATGATGAAAACTAAAATCAGTTATGATAAAAACTGGAATCAGTCGTTTATGATTAAAACTACAATCAGTTGTTTATGATGAAACCTAGAATCAGTAGTTTATGAAAAACTAGAATTAGTTATGATAAAAACTAGAATCAGTTGTTTATGGTAAAAAGTAAAATCAGTTATGATAAAAACTAGAACCAGTTGTTTACGATAAAAACTAAAATCAGTAGTCTATGAAAAAAATAAAATCAGTTGTTTATGATAAAACTAGAATCAGTTATTTACGATAAAAACCGGAATCAGTTGTTTATGATAAAACCTAGAATCAGTAGTTTATGAAAAAACCTAGAATTAGTTGTGATAAAAACTAGAATCAGTTGTTTATGATAAAAACTAAAATCAGTTGTTTATGATAAAAACTAGAATAAGCTGTTTACGATAAAAACTAAAATCAGAAGTTTACGATAAAAACTAGAATCAGTAGTTATGAAAAAGCTAGAATCAGTTATTTATGATGAAAACTAGACTCAGTTGTTTCTGAAAAAACTAGAATCAGTTATTTACGATAAAAACCGGAATCGGTTGTTTATGATAAAACCTAGAATCAGTAGTTTATGAAAAAAAACTAGAATTTGTTGTTTATGAGAAAAACTAGAATCAGTTGTTTATGATAAAAACTAAAATAAGTTGTTTATGATAAAAACTGGAATCAGTTGTTTACGATAAAAACTAAAATCAGTAGTTTATGATAAAAACTAGAATCAGTAGTTATGAAAAAAACTAGACTCAGTTATTTATGATAAAAACTAGAATCAGTTGTTTTTGATAAAAACTAGAATCAGTTGTTTATGATAAAACTAGAGTCAGTTGTTTATGATAAAAACTAGAATCAGTTGTTTATGATAAAACTAGAGTCAGTTGTTTATGATAAAAACTAGAATCAGTTGTCTGCGATAAAAACTAGATTCAGTTATTTATGATAAAAAGTAGAATCAGCAGTTTATGAAAAAAACTAGAATCAGTTGTTGATGATAAACTACATGAGATTGGAAACCATTTATTGTCTATACATTGTCTGATCGTCAGTCAAACTCTGTTTCTGAATCAAGCGAAGAATTTTGTAACATTTATGAATACTGAATTACGAAGTGTGAGATGAGAAAGGACATAAGTCATATAAAGAAAAAAAAAATGGACATGCTTCCTAGTCTAACGGAACTACGAATGAAACTATGTATCCCATAGCTGGTCCGCTGGTATAGTGGTTAGTGTCGTGGCATGCCACTCAGATGTCGCTGGTTCGCGTTTCCCCAAGGGCGATGAAAAATCAGTGTCTCTGTATCATGATCGGTTACCGCTGCAGTGTGGGGTCTGCGGTGGGAGGTTGAAACCATCATTCTTTGGAAGCTTGAATTTCAAGTCAGTGGCCCCTTTGGTGTGCTTGTTCCATGTGAATAGGTTTCATCTATAAAATAATAATAATAATAATAATAATAATAATAATAATAATAATAATAATAATAATAATAATAATAATAATAATAATAGCAGTGTTCTATAACATCATGCACCAAACGCACTTCGTGAAAATCGCCCACTCCCCATTTTTTAAACCTAAAAAAAATAGTGTTTAAACTGCTTGATTTCGAAGATTATATGGATCCAAAACGCGGGTAAAACTCTGAACGCAAAATAAACGCAGATCCATCCATTCACATTCAAATGGAAATGAAAAGTAACAAAAGGTAACAGCGTCCCATATCATGCGGGATTTAAGTTAAATTGTTCCTGGGCAAAGGATTTACAAATGGCACTGCAAACTCAAAATGTTTAATGAAAAAAGTAATACACCACTGGGTAGCAATCTCCATGTGAGAGAGAGAGAGAGAGAGAGAGAGAGAGAGAGAGAGAGAGAGAGAGAGAGAGAGAGATTGCCCTTCTACTGAAAGAAAATTTATATGAACTGTAAATCTGCGAACACTGCTGTTATTTCAAGGAATATTATTTTTCAGTATGAACGAGAGAGAGAGAGAGAGAGAGAGAGAGAGAGAGAGAGAGAGAGAGAGAGAGAGAGAGAGAGAGAGAGAGAGAGAGATTTTGTAAACTTTCGTTAAGAGAAATTTCCCTACGCCTGACTTAAAAATTATTATTCATAAGGTTTAAAATTTTTTTTTTTAATATCATGCAATCTATAAAAGGTTTTTCCAAAAGAAAAAAAGGGGGAGTTTAATTACTTGATAACAAACTCGCCGCATGATTTATATGCTGCTAGCTGAACTTTGGATATTTAAATGACTAATTTCTTTAGACAATGCTTCTGGACGGTAAGCAAAATACTGCAAAAGAATTTATACAGACATGAATGTTTTCGTTAATCGTTACAAGAAAAAAATACAAGTTTTCTCTGGAATTTTGTCTTATAATTTAATTCACTATTTTGCAAAAGTCTTTTGGACACCTTTTTGGCGCAAGCATTTTCCAACAGCGTAAAATGAAATTCTGGATTGCTTGTAAGAGGCTAAAATATTCCATAACTACATTAAGATCAAAACGTCTGAATTATAGTTTACCCGCAGCAATGAAAAGTTTCTATCGCGAATGTAATATTACGGAATTTCATGTTTTGCAATAAAAACAAAATTAAGTCGTAATTGAACAAAGGAATATTTCAGTAAAATTATTCAGACTTCTAATCCATTTTCTTTATCAGGTGCGTTCAGAGAAGGATATTTTTTTCATGTCTGTACGCTCGTACAATAACAAAAATTTGAATTCTTTACAGGAACGCAAACATCTTAAAAGATGAACCTCCAGCCTTTTAAGTAATCAGTCCTAAGCTCCATCAGCTCTAAATACCTCGAGATTCTTCCAAACTCCAGGCTTTCAAGATTACTTGGGCTCTCAACTTTGGACGCCTAATTAAGAATTCATAACCACAGAAGTTTGTCATCTTTCGCCTGCTCGCCCAGTCTATCCTTGCCTGCTCAAGTTACCGTTCGCTTTATGACAAGTCTTTGAGATATCTTGCTAATTTCCTTCGTGCAAGACAGGATGAAGGTGTTTTTTCCTTAAATTCCGCTGTTGTCTTCGTGATGGTTAATTATCTAGCTTTCTTGTTTAATGTCAATTCATGATATTCTTCAGACATGAACATTTTGTAAGGTGATATTTGCTTCACTAATTTTACGTGAATGATGAAAAGCTATTTTTAAGTGGTTGCTACAACTTATTTCGCCCTTTGTAGTCTATTTTTCGCTGTAGTACTACAGAGGAGAACAGTACCTACACGTCTTTTTCTTGAGTGATTTCTTACCTTTTGCTTTTATGTTATGAAGAGGAACCCACTTCCATTTCATCGACTCTATTTATTCCTTAGCTACGACCATTTCCCGAAAACTACAGAATATTCAAATCAGCTGTAATTTTACCCCAAAAATTCGGATATGTAACAAACATCATTCGCGCAAAACTGAGAAAGAGGCTCCCTTATGAAAAAGATTAAACCCATCAAGTAATCAGCGATAATCTCCCCATTAATCTGTGTTAATCCCTCATTTAAAAAAATGATACCGCTATCAACTGGTCTATTATCATGTGAGTGAGAGATTCAGGACGCATCCTTTCATCTGCCAGGCATGATTATTTCATGAATAAGGAATCGCATCTACATGGGAGATCAGTACTTTCCCAAAATACAACGTCAATCTTCAGCGCCATTCTAATCGGCCAGTTGCGAATGAAACTGGAACTAATAGCTCCTTTGATCCCGTGGAAAGCGATTCGACAGATACGGAGGTGTTTCGTTCGTTTTGCATTTGGTTAGATTCAAAGGAATCGTTTTCTGGCCACAGGACTGTGAGATCTATTTTTGGCTGATGTGGACTGCTTGTTCTAGCATGGGGTGTCCTAACTGTTGTTGTTATTATTATTATTATTATTATTATTATTATTATTATTATTATTATTATTGCGATTCCTGTTTTTGTTACTCAGGTTAGATTCATAGGAATCGTTTTCTGGCCACAGGACTGTGAAATCTATTTTTGGCTGATGTGGATTGCTTGTTCAAGCTTGGATTTTCCTAACTATTATTATTATTATTATTATTATTATTATTATTATTATTATTATTATTATTCTTGTTGTTGTTACTCAGGTTAGATTTAAAGGAATCGTTTTCTGGCCACAGGACTGTGAAATCTATTTTTGGCTGATGTAGACTGCTTGTTCATGCTTGGATTTTCCTAACTGTTATTATTATTATTATTATTATTATTATTATTATTATTATTATTATTATTATTATTATTATTATTATCTATGGTGCATCACTATAATGTGACCGGAATTAATAAGTAAAAAGTCACAATTAATTTATATGAGCGGGTGTATATTTCCAAAATACAAAAAAAGGTGTTAAAAAAAAGGGAGCTTTCGACCGTTTAAAGAGGACCGTTGTGAATTTTAACCCCCTTTTTTCTAGTACTTTGGAAATATACAATCGCTCATGTACATTATTTTGACTTTTTACTTGTTACTATTATTATTATTGTTGTTGCTATTGCAGTTGTTGTTGTAAAAGACGCAAAGTTTGCAGCTGTCCCAAATTTCTAATAATAATATTATATGGCTGTCCTCCAAGGGGCATAGGAAATGGAAAGCAAATATATACGGATCAGGACGTTTTACCCATTTTCTCTTGAACGGTGTCCTCAGGGGGAACTAAGGCTTGGTTTATGCACATCAGAATCTTAAAACTGTTTGGTTTAATGTTTAATGTTTCGCTGGAAATGCTTCGCTTGACAGTTTAAATTTCGTAAGTCAAATCAGCAGCGAGGCCCAGTTGATGGGTATATTTTCATTACTATTCCAGAAAGGGGCATTTCACTTTGACACGCTGTACAAAATGCATAGATCTGCGCTCTCGTCAAAGGTGAAGAAATTAGAGGCTTTTAGCTCGTCAGTTACGATCCGCAAAGCTGGCAGCAGCGCCCAGAGTACTTTTTTTTTTTTATATACTCTTCTACTAAGTTGTCCTTCAAGTTTTGAAGTTATGAGATTTAAATTGCTCATATGCATTATCCATACACACACACACATATATATATACACATATATATACATACATATATATACATACATATATATATACGTATATATATAATATATAAATATATATATATATATATATATATATATATATATATATTATATATATATATATATATATATATATATATATATATATATATATATATATATATATATATATATATATATATATACTCACAATCATGCGCGCGTGCAAGGCGCACCAACTCAACACACAAACACATACAAATATATATAATATATATACAGGTATATATATATATATATATATATATATATATATATATATATATATATATATATATATATATATATATATATATATACATGATTATATACATGTGTGTGCCTGTGCGTGTTTGTCTGTGCCATTTCTCTCTCTCTCTCTCTACTTTAGAATTTGTTAGTTATGCATCTAAGACAAACTGACATCCAATTACAAACATACAGTTAAAGGTCTGAGTGCATTTGAGAAATCTCGTGTTTGAACAGGTAAAGGAATATGTAAAACTATTATACTGTATATAAACCAAACACATATAATTATATTTAATCCTTAACACTGAAGCTGAATTCAACTTTGTTAGCAGAACTTTCATATATACAGATGAGACAAGTGGAATCTCCGCTTCGCAGTTTTATGTAAGTAATCCTTCATGTATCCTGTTAAGAGAAAAAGTCTGTAATCTCGCACATAACACTGGGGGAATAAAAGGTCAGAAAAATTATTATACTCCAGGGAATAAAAGGTCACTCACCTTTTGCACTTCCCGTGGATATGAGGTCACTGAACTATTGCATTTCCTCTGAGAACTAGATCAGATATCTGTTGCCTTTTTGATGTCCTCGGTTCGTGACATTTTTTTGTGCCTTCGTAGGAAAGGTAATTGGATGTTCAATACAGATCATTGTTTCATTCGAACATATTTTTTTTCCAGTTTGAACGATAACCATTCTGTCTTTAAACTGTACTTGGTGATCTCCTGACACTGTTGTTTTGGGCAGTTTTTTAAATTTATCAGTCTTTCAGAAAAGGTCCTGTTGTCTGCTGAAAAGCTATGCATAAAACACCAGACTCATATATAAAAATAAACTAGTGTATATATTTTTTTTTTTATAAAATCTTCCTTTTTGTTCTTCAAATTCATTTCTTGATTTCGTATGATGTCAAATAGCTCAAGAAAATAAATGTCAAAAAGGATGGACGAGTTGGAAAGTTGAACCAGCGCAATTTAAAAGGGTTTGGTCGTGTGGGAAGAACGTAGATAGATACAATGGTGAAAAGGTGGAAAGTATTGGCAGGTCCACTAATTCTTAAACTGTGTTGGATTCCGGGTACGTCTGTTCCTTCAAAATCCCCATCTGTTAATTATACGAACTTTCTGGTAAAACTTATTTCCATATTCCTATCAGTCTGCTAAGTAAAGGGCTGTAAGTCGAAAGGCCTAGCAACCCCTCCGTTGTTTCACTTCTTCCTTCGTGGTATTTGCCTATATATATATATATATATATATATATATATATATATATATATATATATATATATATATATATATATATATATATATATATATGTGTGTGTGTGTGTGTGTGTGTGTGTGTGGTTGTGTCTGTGCAAAACAAACGTATAACTAAACGTTTAGCGAGAAACTACAAAGACAATACCCCACGTGTGTCGACTTCCCTCCCCCAAAGATATACAACTCGTGTTATTTTAAGCTGATTGAAATTCCTTTGGTTTGCGAATCTTTGCCGCAGTTGCTTTTCCTTCCATTCTATCTCAGGCTTTGTTGGATTCAAGCAAGGAAATGTCCTCTTTCTCCTCTCTCGGATAGCAATAATTTCCGCGGGTGCTTGTGTCAGATTATCAGATTATACAGTCTGTAAAGAAATAAACCAATAACAAACCTTCGAGGAAATATTATGTAATCATATGCTAATATATGCAGTAATATACTATAGTTACTACTTACATAAAACTGAAGGTTTCTGTTGTAGGCAACATAAGAAAAAGAACTTGGTTTTTGCAGATCAGATTTTAGCTTAGGAAGAAGTCAACGGAAAAATAAGCCTTTTCCAGGAAGAGAGAAAGAAGGTAAATTGCGATTTCGGAGTTGACTTAAACTGATTTCATTATTCTTTATACGAATTCAAAAGTTTTTTATACTGAATTGAAATACTAGGAAAAATGAATGAATTAATGAAGAGCTGAATACGATCAGAACAATGATTTGAAAAGTAGGTAAGGTGCAAGGGTTTACATATGAAACGCAACTATTTTTGCGGGGAATAAGAAAGCGATTTACAACAAGAAATTCATATCGTTTTTCTCCGAGATAGCGAGATAACGCAAGCACGAAGTAGCTACTTTCCCCTAATCCGTCTTCTCTGCTACATTTCATCCTTCAGACGACCGTAAACAAACAAGATTACCCCATCAAGAAAACTATTTTTTTTAGGAAATGTTATATAGCAAGAGTATTCAGAGATAGAATTTAGTAAAAAAAAAAAACAAAAAAAAAAAACTAGGCTCTCTAGCGAATAAACAAGATTACCCCATCAAGAAAAATATTTTTTCGGGAAATGGTATATAGCAAAAGCATTCAGAGATGGAGTTTTGTAAAAAAAAAAAAAAATATGCTCTCTAGCGAATAAACAAGATTACTGCATCACGAAAACATTTCATTTTTTTTATGAAATGTTATATAGCAAGATTATTCAGAGATGGAATTTAGTAAAAAAAAGAAGAAACCTATGCTCTCTAGCGAATAAATCTCTCCTTCGCAAAGACATACAACTTCATGTTGTTTTAACTTGAGCGAACTTCCCCGCCTTGCAAATCTTCAGCACCACTGTAAATTTCATTGCAAATGGGGAGTGCCAAGTGGGAGCAGTGCAACCCATTATTTCCGGAATCTTCACTGGCACTCGCGGTTTTTTAAAGGCTTAGTTGAACGGTTGGAAATGGAAGTAGCGGAAAGTGATAGTAACAGTTTCCTTATTTATTTAAGCATTTATTATTTATTATTTAATTAATTTATTTTACGCATTATCTACGACGTTTCAAGGCGTTGTAGATGAAGTGGTAAAAATGACATTGAGAACATAGTGATAACGAATGTTTTTATTCATGTATTTGTTTATTTTTATTTGCTTGTTTTTTCATTTGTATGTTTATTTGTTTTTGTTAGTTTTTTCTCACTTACCTATATAATCATTTTTTTTTGCAAAGAAACAAGTTTTAGTTAATTGAAACAGTTCAACTGTTGAGCTCTAAAAGTGGAATTGAATGGAGTATACAGCTTAGGCCAAAGGCCAAGTTTTGGGACCTAAGAGGTCATTCAGCGCTGGAAAGGAAATTGAGAGTAGGTAGGCTTGAAAGGTGTAAAAGGAGGGAAACCTCGCAGTTGCACTATGAAATAATTGTTAGGAGAGGGTGGATAGCAAGGTGGAAGAAAGAGAATAGGAATGGAGATACAGTAAAAGTAATAACAAGGGTTACAGCTAGGGGCCGAAGGAACGCTGCAAAGAACCTTAAGTAATCCCTACAGTGCACCCCGTGAGGTGCACTGACGGCACTAACCCCCCCCCTACGGGGGTTCTAAAAGTGGAATTCCAAACATGTGAAGTCAGTGGGAAATTAATTTGACAAAGGAATGAACCATTCGTTTACGATTTTCGGTAACTTGAAAAACGACACACATTTGATATCACATTTGATTTTCTGCTCTGTGCAGATTCAAAGCCAGAGTGTCCATTAGGTTCACTTGTACACCTAATGACCTGTCATTTTGCCAAATGCAGTTACATGATGCTCGTAATGTATGATGTCACTAATGACACTCCGAAATAATGTGCTAAATCAGTCATGTTTCGGTATTGCCAAGGGCATGCTCGCAGTTTAAGGTCGGCTGTGCTATTACTAGTAAGCATCATATTCGTCGCTATTTTTTTCCTGACCTGTTTTCAGCTTGTGTTTTTGTATAAATATATCAAGTCGTGTAATTCTGTTTTATTTGCTACTTTTATCTATAACCTTTATGCTTTTTTTTTTTTTTTTACTATTTCTCTGTTTACAAATGGCATTTTATTCTGTAGAGGTTAGCTTAGCAAATTAGCTGTTTTTAGGATGGGTCATTTCCGATTCTTGGAAAATCTTAAATTATTACTTCGCATTTGCGGTTTTCAAAAATTTTCAGTGATATTTGAAATGGTTAGTTTGATCGTTTTCTACGTGGGGTGGTGGAGGGGGGAATATTTGCCCGATATGGGGTGTTTTTATGTTAAAATCTCTCGTCAAACAGTTATAATGTTATTATGAAATGTGGGAACGGACAACGGAGCCATGGTTTTTAAAACCATCAAATTTGGAGAACAAGAATAAGGAAATGGTTCTGAAAATCGTATTGGAACTACATATAAGCTGTGCAGTATCACTTTTTTTTATTGGTACAATTTGG
Source organism: Macrobrachium rosenbergii (assembly GCA_039081455.1). Classification (NCBI taxonomy): domain Eukaryota; kingdom Metazoa; phylum Arthropoda; class Malacostraca; order Decapoda; family Palaemonidae; genus Macrobrachium; species Macrobrachium rosenbergii. The sequence continues at coordinate 41,876,794 of JANJGK010000023.1, forward strand.
GGCAAAAGTAGCGTCTTCACTTCGGTAAAAAAAAAATAAGTGTCAAATTTTCTTTGCCACAATTACGACGGGAAGCTACTAATCCACATTTACAGCATATGTGACATAACCGCAGAAAACCATTCTCCACTTGACGTATGCAAGATATCCTTCAGAAAATAATAGCTATCCATGGCTCCTCTCTGCCCTAGTTTCTCCGTCTCGGATTTAAAAGTATAAAACGACGGCTAGTCTCATGTTACCAATCCCAGACCCCACCGGTGCACCAGCTGTTGAGATAAAATAGCTTCGTTGTCACAGATTCCTCCTGAATCTCTCTTTCCTGTGTCGTGTTTCGTTTTCGCAAGAAGGAAAATTATTCTGTGTGAGGTTTGTTTGGGATGGGGCTTGGAGGTATGGTCAGAGCTTACCGATTGATTGATTGATTATGTCTATTAAAACTGGCGTCACAACATCTAGGTTAGGGCTTACCGAGATCCACCGTATGCCTTGTCCATTGGGCTAGGGTTTCTCGCTCATGTACTAGACGCGTAAGTTTCTAGACCCATAATCTTCCTGGCTCATAATTTCCTAGACTCATGAGGTCCTAGACTTATAAATTCCGTTGCAAATATCAGTGGCGCCCTTATCAACAATGCATAGGGACTCCCTAAGGTTAACTTCTTCTTGTGTCTAACAGGAAGAGGCCAATGCAAGTTCTACCCTTTAGATATCAGAAATGAGTTTTCGGATGAGGTTGGTAGCCCACTCATTTGCCGATACTGCCAAGTTGTACTAGATTTTTATTGAATCATAAATGTTCCTTAGTTCTCATAATTTTTTTTTACATACAATTCAGGCCGATGGCCAAACGTTGGAACCTATGAGGTCATTCAGCGCTGAAAGGGAAATTGACAGTAGAAAGGTTTGAAAGGTGTAATAGGAGGAAAACCTCGCAGTTGCACTACGAAATAATTGTGAGAAGAGGGCGGAAAGCAAGATGGAAGAAAGAATATGAATGGAGGTACAGTAAAAAGGAGTGAAAGAGGTTGCAGCTAGGGGCCGAATTGTCGCTGCAAAAGAATCTCAAGTGCTGCCTACGGTGCACCGCACACTGACGACACTACGGGGTTAGTTTTCATAATGGTTCGTTCTTGTTCAGCGTCACTTCTCAGTCGGAAGTTTATTTATATGTTCAGAGAGACACTTCACTCACATTAAATGCATGACTGAATGCCCCTAGTTTTACTTCGCCACTCGAAAAAAAAAAAAAAAAGTTTAATGACATTTGTGACAACTACAAATCCGGCACATTCTGATTCGGTAGGAAAGCATTTAAATCCCGGATGTAAATCCCCGATGCTAATCCCGGGATGATCGGATTGTTGATGTACATTAATCACGAGATTGAAAGAACTGAACGACAAACAAACCCTTTGTTTGCTAAGGCTTCAAATGGCTGCTGCGTCAAAGCTTGGTTGTTTTGTCGATTGCGAGATGAATCTTCCGAAACCGATTTTTGTTTCATTAACAAATTGAAATGAGGAAAAAGGAGAAGATCGTTTTCAAAATAGTTTGAATATATATTTATGAATCTGTCATAAATGAATTTACTTGTTAAAAAAAATAGTTGTAGAAATTATTGATTTTAGTTGCGCATAAAAAAATCGTGTCTGATATTATTATTATTATTATTATTATTATTATTATTATTATTATTATTATTATTATTATTATTATTATTATTATTATCACCAATAAAAATCGTGTCTGAAATAATGATGATGATGATGATGATTATTATTATTATTATTATTATTATTATTATTATTATTATTATTATTATTATCACCAATACCAATCGTGTCTGAAATAATAATAATAATAATAATAATAATAATAACAATTATTATTATTATTATTATTATTATTATTATTATTATTATTATTATTATTATTATTATTATTATTATTATTATAAGCCTGAATATCCATACGCAACGAATGTAGCATTAATATGATTAACTGCATTAGTATCTTCAATAACTTCTGATTTTTTAAATATACTTAATAACGTTTCAAATTACCTCTTCAAGACTCGCTAAAACTAGCTGTCACAAGAAAATTACCTCCATCATAATCAGTGCCACATATCAGTGAAACATCCATCAACCAAATGAAACAAATCGCCCTGACAACTGAATACAGGCTGTCGAACATTCCTTTTCCTAAGCCCTTTCATTAGGGATAAATACACACATCCTACGACGAGTCCTTCGACCAAGTACCGTCAGAACAGGGTTCTAATTTCATCAAACACTTCAGGGTAATTGAGAGAGGTTGACGAGGCTCCAGCAGTCCATGTCATTGAGCAATTGAGATTGATGAATCTGAGTGAAGTTCCTGTGACCTTACTATTCCTCGCATCTGGCATCTTTCTCATTTTGTTTATTATTTTCTATGGCATTCAGTTCTGATTTCTAGTGATGAATTCGGTTTCACATAATAGCTGTAAGAAATTTGACAAATAAATGCTGTAAATGTATCTGCTTTCTTTGTGTAGGTATGGAACTGTCTCCATAATAATGAAGCTATTCTCTGATTTAAGAATCACTTAACAACCCAAAAGTGGTGTAGATAATATTCTCTCTCTCTCTCTCTCTCTCTCTTTCGTCCTCCTTCTTCCCTCCTTTCTCCACTCTCACTTCTTTCTCTCGCTTCTCTTTCCATCCCTGTTTCCATCCACAATCTCTTTCTCTCTATCTCTCTCTTGTCCTCCTTCTTCACTCCTTTCTCCACTCCCACATTTCTCTCGCTTCTCTTTCCATCCCTATTTCCATCCACAATCTCTCCCTCTCTCTCTCTCTCTCTCTCTCTCTCTCTCTCTCTCTCTCTCTCTCTCTCTCTCTCTCTCTCTCTCTCTCTCTCTCTCTCCCCACTTATAAAACTAGTTCTGGAAAGATGAACAAAGAACAACCTCCTTTCAAGTTCTCCCCTCACTCTCACTTCAGACACGAATTACAAACTGATTCATTACCCTATTTGGAATCAACATTAATTTGCACTGAAAATGATCAACTATCAGGTCACTTTTACTGACACACAGTCTTTAGATACCAGAACTGAATTATCGGATAAGGTTGCCCTTGCTTTTCTTAAATCATAAATGTTCCTTGGTTTTTATAAAGATTCTTTCTGGTACACGTTTTTCGTTTATTCTGTGTCACTGCAAAAAAAAAAAAAAAAAAATAAACAAATAAACAAATAAAATAAAAAATAAAAATACCGTGGTAACACAAGTCCCATTTGACTATTGAGATGACTATTGGGGCATTAAAACGTCCATCCACTACATCTGACAATAATGTACCCTACGCAAAGAAACTGAGATCTCGAACTGTATGTTATGGCAACCATTTGTTGAAATTTATATCCTACATTCGACAGAGCCGTCTATTAAAATAATAGTGGGCACACTCTCTGATATGTAAACAGACGACCCCTATATCACTCACTCTCTCTCTCTCTTTCTCCACTTCGAAAAGCACCCTCTGAACTCTATTTGGTAAGGGAGCTGAAAATAGAGGAAGGAATTAAAAGGATATTACCGATATGCCGTTCCTTTAATTCCCCTATTTCTCTCCATTTACGAAATTCCTTTGTGAGCTAGGTATCGTGTGATGACTAAAAGGATGAACTATGGCTCTAGACAAAGATACTTATGCGAATGCGAATGGGTTTTCTTTGCGCTTGCAATGTATGTTTTGTACTCTGACAAATACTGCGTTTCGAAAGTAAATTGCGTATTATGTAAGTTCATACTTTACTATTCGAATTCTGTACTTAATGAAAGTCTCTCTCTCTCTCTCTCTCTCTCTCTCTCTCTCTCTCTCTCTCTCGGCAAGAGAAAATTAAACGAGCTCCTTTTCCTTGGAGGTACTTGCCATTTAAACATCATAGCGCTAATGATACATTCTTTGACAAGCCGTTTAACAACGGTAAGAAACTGTGACGTTCATAAAGCATTCTACTGTAAGGATATTTATTGATTATGTTTCACGAATCACATATCCTCTCTCTCTCTCTCTCTCTCTCTCTCACATATATACTGTATGTACACACATATATAAACATTTTCTTATGCTGTAATATCAAGAAACGCGTTTTCTTCTCCAGTGTTATTCCACTAAGTATAAGATAATATTCGCACGAACATCGTCGCGAAAGATTAGTGAAATGTCAATTATAATTTCAAAATCGTTGCTGTTTACTTTGACCTCAGTTTAACTTTTATTATTATTATTATTATTATTATTATTATTATTATTATTATTATTATTATTATTATTATTATTATTATTATTGGTGCATCACGTTCCAATATCGATCTTATACAGAATCTTCTCTGTACAGCGTAATATACGTTTTACTTGACAGAAAGCGGGTGAATGAAACATCCAAAAGGCGTTCATTAAGTTCATTAAGGTTTTGAACAGATTTAACCTTACGTAAAGTCACGACTCTGCATCGTAAAATGGGAAATCAATAACGATCGCAAAAGTCAAGACAGACTAAGGCTCAAGTAAGGTAAACATCTATCCGTGATTGGTCGACCCTTTATTAAAGCCGAAGTGTCACGCGGTCGATCCATGAAGTTTGATGATTATTACATCGGAAGCGGAGCGTTTTGCCACAAGTTTCGCTCGGCTGACGTATCCCCGCCGGAACGCAAATTCCTGAGATGTATGCTAGTATTGCACCAGCCCCGGTTTTTTTGCCATGTCCCTAATGTAGGAAACGTATGATATGTTTGGGTGTGGGAAACATAATGAGATTATTTTCAAGAAAATTCTATGGTTAGTTTTCAAGATATGGCGTCCCGCATTTTTTCAGGGAACGGTTCCGGTACTCGGTTACTTACCGGGAAAACGCCGCCGGGACGGCGTCCTGGTATCGAGGTTCGAAGCTCCGGTAGTTCGACCATGAGCCCGACAGCAGGGTCTCCTCTGGATGGGTCTGAGAGGAGCAAGAATTCTTGCGCAACGTTGAGAGAGGAGAGCTATTGCTCAATATGCAGCGCTTGCACATATCGAAGTCTTTGATGTCATAAGGAGGCCTTTCGAATGAGGGAATTGGGGGGCGTCTCACTTCAAAACACTGGAACCTGCAAGTGGCGTTCTTCTTCTCTAGGTCCTCTGCTAAGAGAGTAGGTAGGAGGTGGGAGTTTCTACGTAGCAGGAGGGTCAGCCCTGCGATTCTTACTGAAGACGATTGCTCTGAACCGCTGGACAAAGTTTTTTAAGGCGACTTTTTCATTATATGTTAAGACCAAACTGTACTTAAACTTTGGTCTGTTCAAAGGGAAAATATACTAGATAAATGTCTCTTGGAATTTTGCTTCGCCTCCCTCCAACCGAAGAGAAACACATTATACGTTGCACAGATATATTCTATATAAACTCAGCTGTCCTGAAAGCCCATTCACCACAATACCTTTAAATGACAGCCTCTCTCCCTAGTACGTTTCATACTTGTAATGGAACGCTGAAATCACCTCTTACAGCATGGAAATAAGTTTACATAAAGGGACATAAGGAGTAAAATTGCTGCTGATGATACTTAATGATAAACGACAATATTCGTTTTCTTACTGCACATCTAATCTCAAAATCTATTTGCAAAAATTGTTGTACTGTATGTTACAATGTTTATTCTGTCTGTTAAAACGCTTATGATGTCTGTTACAACGCTCATCCTCACCGTTTCTGCCACGAAATTATATTTTTCTGAGCCACTTTTCGGAACAATGTTTTTGATGTTTTACACGAACTCTCATTCCAGTCAAGAACAAATGTCTAACTGTAGATTGCAGTAGCACCCGCTATATACACCCCTGCCTAGACTTTTGTTCTTAATTAGACAGTGATTATAGTGAACATCATGAAAGTAATGATTCCAAAAAGGTAACTGAAAAGCGTACAATTACCTGAAGGATACGGTAATGAATTAATTCTGGTTCAGGCAGTGGTTTTGGTAAAATCACTGTGACGGATAGAAAATGTATATTCAAATTCATTATTATATATATATACATATACATTAATGTATACACACACGCATATATATACAGTATATGTATATATATATATATATATATATATATATATATATATATATATATATATATATATATATATATACATATATACTATGTGTGTGAGTCTGTGTGCGTGTGTGTGAGAGAGAGCAGCGTTTTAACGCACAAGAAGTTAAATATTCATACAAGTCAATTAGCTAAATGTAAACAATAATATTGATGATGACAGAGTGTAAGATTCTAGATGTAAATCAAGTGTAATTATGTAGAATATAATCTCACTTCTAATGAACATATATGTTCAGTATGTATATATATATATATATATATATATATATATATATATATATATATATATATATATATATATATATATATATAAACATATATTTATAAAAACAAAATTAGGATAATCAATTCGCTGTGAACGATCTCCGAAAAGTTGTTTGTTATTGGGCTGAAACCATTTGCTGCGCAAAACACGAAAACTACTTTTTTCCTCCTTTATTTGTCTCCGAGTGGGAGTTCGCAATCCGAAAAGGATAAAAAAAAAGAAAATGCAGAAAAAAATAAACGGAAAAGTTCTCCGGCATAACAGAAACCTTTCAGCTCAGTAAAAGTTGCAATCTAAAAAATAAATGGGATTTCCTTACCAACAACTATTTCAAATTCAAATGTCGAGTTGATATTTTGTTCGGTATCGCTGTTTTTCCTCTTTCGTATCCACATGGGGGACAGGGTACATTTTACGTGTTCCTTTTGTGATGGATTTGCCCTACTTAATGAAGAGACGTCATAAAGAATGCATGATCACTTTTGAAAAATGATGAGAGAATTTTCACATATTCCTTTGTTGTTCGGCCTGATGATGCACGTTTTTTGCTTGCGTCAGTCAGACAGGTAAGGATGTTTTTTGCCTGCGTCAGTCAGACAGGTAAGGATGTTTTTTGCTTGCGTCAGTCAGACAGGTAAGGATGTTTTTTGCTTGCGTCAGTCAGACAGGTAAGGATGTTTTTTGCTTGCGTCAGTCAGACAGGTAAGGATGTTTTTTTGCTTGCGTCAGTCAGACAGGTAAGGATGTTTTTTGCTTGCGTCAGTCAGACAGGTAAGGATGTTTTTTGCTTGCGTCAGTCAGACAGGTAAGGATGTTTTTTGCTTGCGTCAGTCAGACAGGTAAGGATGTTTTTTGCCTGCGTCAGTCAGACAGGTAAGGATGTTTTTTGCTTGCGTCAGTCAGACAGGTAAGGATGTTTTTTGCCTGCGTCAGTCAGACAGGTAAGGATGTTTTTTGCTTGCGTCAGTCAGACAGGTAAGGATGTTTTTTGCTTGCGTCAGTCAGACAGGTAAGGATGTTTTTTGCTTGCGTCAGTCAGACAGGTAAGGATGTTTTTTGCTTGCGTCAGTCAGACAGGTAAGGATGTTTTTTTGCTTGCGTCAGTCAAACAGGTAAGGATGTTTTTTGCTTGCGTCAGTCAGACAGGTAAGGATGTTTTTTGCTTGCGTCAGTCAGACAGGTAAGGATGTTTTTTGCTTGCGTCAGTCAGACAGGTAAGGATGTTGTTTGCCTGCGTCAGTCAGACAGGTAAGGATGTTTTTTTGCAAGATTCAGTAAAGCCTTGATGTTTTCGATGAAAGAATGCTACCTACCCCTGTGTTCCCTGGCAAAAGACTATCATACAGCATCTGTGAGATAGCGATGGCCGCGTTTATGGGAATCATAGGTCTCTCTGCTGGGACATGAGTAGCCACTGTCTGGTTCCACTTGGTCCTTACTTAGGCGAAGAGGGGTACTGGAAGTGATCATCTTTGGATATGTTCGGTCTATAGGACACTGTTCACGGGACTGTGCACCTCTGCACAGTCTCTTCCACTCATGCACGACCTTTAAACCCACTAGTAGGGCAAACTGCCTGATGTTTAGAAAGGATACATATATTGAATTTAGTAACTTCGTCTAAATGGATCCAGGAGAACCTTGCTTTTTCGTACAACAACTAAAATATGTGAAAACGTATTTAGGATATTATTCTTTGCAACAACCATCTTATATCTATTCAAGTCTATAAGTCATCACTGTATTTGGTCTTAAACTATCACGAATTAGCAAAAAAAAATCTTACTTTTCACCAAATGGTGTTTGGTTTTCTAAAATCGCTAAAAATATACTTTACAAATATTAGTACCCTTACAAATCTACTCAACTATGGTTGTGAAGTTTAATAATTGTATTACTTTATGCTAATATAGCTAGATTACGTAGAAGGAAAAAGCACTCTATAAAATAATGCGTCTGACCAAACTGGGCTAACTCGGTATATACTCACCATGATTCCAAAGTCTAATTATTACATTTCTCTGTAAGTTAAGACTTCTAAATTATGTGGAAAGAAAAAGAAAACTTGGTCAAATGATGTAACTGATTATACTGAGCTAACCCAGCATACAGTACCTTACATTTCTTAGCTAAACATTCATATAAGACTGTCAAGATCCTAGATGTCAGTATTTTGTTCTCGATAGCATTAATCTGATCTTATGACGAGCAGAATTCCGCCTTTTCCTCTTGACCCCGAAACAAGCATCAGGTTTCTTCCTGCCTCCACCATTCATCAGGGAAGTTTTCAACTTTTAAGCATGATTAGGGGACTATTGAAACTTTGCTCGTAAATTTCCTCCGAATCACGTTTCTTTCATGTTAATTAGTATTAATTGCCACCAAATCGGCGAACTTTGGCCAAATGGGGCTGTCAAGGGAAAAATAGCCGGTTTTTTCAAAGCAAGTAAATGCAGCTTGAGTTATATTAGAAATGAATAGTGTTTTCAGTGCACTGATTTCAGTATTTTCTTCGCCTAGGATAAAATAATTACTAGTTTTGAGTATTTTAAAATAAAAAATCTGTCCGTCAAAATTGGAAGGAAAAAATTTACATTAGATTTAGCCATATTGGCTAAAAAACAGATGTCAGCAATTGTAAACACAGTACAAATTGTAAAAAAAAAAAAAAAAAAAAAAATATATATATATATATATATATATATATATATATATATATATATATATATATATATATATATATATATATATATATATATATATATATATATATATATATATACTTCTTTTTCGCTTCAGGCAAACTTCTCAGGAGTAAGAAACGCGAATAATTTTTCCTTATTCCAGAGAAGCTTGCCTGAAGAGAAAAAGAAGCACGCGCTGATTCCAAAGATAGTCTCTGCAAATACTACCAGTGACTTCAATACAAATATATATATGTATATATATATATATATATATATATATATATATATATATATATATATATGAATAATACCTGTATTACTATCCCTCTATCTCTTAAACCTGATCCAATTTGCAACTGGACATCAGCTCATGGGAACTTTTAAACATTTATTTATTTTTTTAATGCATTTAATTTTTTATTAAAAAGTTTATAATATATAGTTAATGATTAATGTATTCTTTGACATTCCCTGATATAAAGTAATAATATCAAAACCATTAAGACTTCTTGTTCATTGAGTCAGATGAACAGTCACTTCTTCCAATAAGAAAAAATAAGTTTATCTCTCATTTTAATCTGAATATCTAATCTATTTAGCTGTTTTCCCTATTTAAAGCTTTTCAGACATACAAACCTTTATTTAGGCTTCTGCGTTTCATATATACAGAACCATTATAATGTAAGTACAACGCAGCAAAATAATGAAATATTTTATTTTTTCATGTTTATCACCCTCCACATAACACTTCCTTCTTCCTGAGGGGGGTATCATCTTTAATACCAGAATGTTTTTAATATTCTACGCAGTAAGGGCCTGCTACTTTATAGTTAATTATGCTGGGACAAAGCTCCCTGGCTTAAGGGTAAGGAAGATGGTATCCTCGTGGATATTTGCATACGAGAAGAAAATCTGAATCACATTTGTTGCTCTGTTTTTGTTACACGGCCTAAGGAGTCTTTTTCTCCTTGTCATCATAAAAGAATGATTTTTTTCTATTTATTATCACGGGGGAGTATTGTGTTTTATAAGGCCGTGAGGCTTATTTTAGATTAATTGCTTTTGTACTTCGTCAAGAATAATAATAATAATAATAATAATAATAATAATAATAATAATAATAATAATAATAATAATAATAATAATAATACTCAACGTTTTAGTTTACTGGTGCCCGTTTAGGAACGGATTTCTCTGGTCTATTACGCCTTTGAAGGTCGCCAAATCATTTCATTTTTAATGGGAAAGCAAACGATGGTTATCTGTTTATGAAAAGTTTGGAGGTTTCACTGATCAGGAGGACCTTATATATTCTATATGAAATCATAAGGATACAATAATAAATTATTTAATTAATAAGGAGTGACGAAATTACTTCGATATTTTATGAATATGAAAATGTATTACGGAATAAATTTAAGATAATCTGAAGAAACTTCATACGTAAATTAATGTTATTTCGTGGTACGTTTCATCTAGCATTAATATTTATACGCTATTTTGTATTCATCAATAAACTTTTATCAACGCATCCTTTAATCAGAGGATTTAATGCTACACAGCTTATCATTCTCCACCCTCATAATCTCTTTTTATCGTCGAGAAATTCTGTCAGCTCCATCGAAACACATAACGCCTTTCTTTTGCTTGTATGTGTATGTGCATGTGTATGTGTATGTGTGTGTGTGTTTCATTAAAAGACTGGTTTTTATTGTCTACCTATTATAGACTTTATATGATCCGTCTTCAGCATCAAGTTATACTTCTCTTGACCCTGATAATCGATTTTTCATATTTAAACATTCTAAGAAAATCTCTGAACAAATTAGTAAACTAATGGAACGCAATATTCTTTGAAGATTAAGGTACACCACAGCAACAATAAATTGATAACATAAGATAAGAGAAAGACGAACGTAGAGCTGAATACACCAACCACCGCGAACTGCAGAACCAGAAAGTACGAACATAATCTGCAGAGAAAAACGACCATGAAAAATCATGCTTTCAGAATATTTTGCCAGCTGAAAAACTGTAACAAAATAAAAAAAAAAAAAACCTGCTCTTAAGAGGAAGAAAAGCCAGCTCTCCCAAGCCAGCGCAAATGGCGTCCGATCCAGAAGTTGCTATTTACTTTGGTAAACTCGGAACTTAAGTTAGGCAGGTGATGCTCCACCTTAGGAAATGTAAACATGCACTGCTAAAAGGCTTTCTGGCCAAAGAGAGAAGAAGAAGAAGAAGAAGAAGAAGAAGAAGAAGAAGAAGAAGAAGAAGAAGAAGAAGAAGCAGCAGCAGCCCAGAAGTTACGGAAGACCTTGAGTGCGATAAAACTCGTCTCTTGCCTTAACTTGGTGTGTTTGTTTTGGTGTTTGGCAATTAATGGCGTCCCAACTATTTTAAGTGCTATCATGCGTGGAATTATCCAGACGGTGAAAAAGACCATTGTATATCTTTAGAGGTCAAGTGAAAGAAGGCGAAGGTAAAAACCTCTAGATAAATATATAATGTAATGAAACTCATCTGTTAACCGTCCTGACTTGTATAGCGCATTACTTTCCACTTACCTTTGGAATTCCAGGTGAGACCAACACCTCCACCTGTAAAGTGAAACATAAAAACGTCAGAATGCTTGAAACTTGTATGAAAAGAGGATAACGATGTCAGGTGAAATAAATGCATGAATAAATACAGTATTTAGGTTAAGAAAAACCAAATTAAAGACAAAATTGACCAACAACATCTTTGACCGTATGTTCAATGAAACAAAACGTACGAACACACACACACACAAAAGGAAATGAGTCAAGGAAACAGAGGCTACGATCAAATTGCTAAAGGTTCTAAATGGTTTTTCTTTTTGCTTTTTTTTCCCCAGTTGGAGGTCTCTTTCTTACTCCCGTAAGGAACGCTTTGAAGGAGACTTTTATAATCAACAAAGTAAAAAAAATGCGCCAAAGTTTCCTCGGCGCAATCGAGTTTTTTGTACAGCCGCTACAGCGTATAATCAATGTCACCGAAAACAGATCTATCTTTCAGTGGTCTCGGTATAATGCTGTATGAGCAGCGGCCCATGAAACTTTAACCACGGCCCTGTGGTGGCCTATCCTATATCGTTGCCAGAGGCACTATTATGGCTAACTTTAACCTTAAATAAAATAAAAACTACTGAGGCTAGAAGGCTGCAATTTGGTATGTTTGTTGATTAGAGGGTGGATGATCAACATACCAATTTGCAACCCTCTAGCCTCAGTAGTTCTTAAGAACTGAGGGCGGACAGAAAAAGTGCGGGGGAACAGACAAAACCATCTCAATAGTTTTCTTTTACAGAAAACTAAAACGATGTATTTATCTTCATGCATTATAGATGCAATGTTGAAAATAAGCTAACTGCTATTTTGGAAAAATTTCAAATAAGCTTACTCGTGTTTTACGTATTAAGTAATAAGCTTCACGTTTTCTTGCATTTTTTGAAGTTTCTTTGATTTCATTAATATATGTGATGAGCACTCTTTCTCCTAGCAGCAATAGAAATAATCCTATATATGTAATGAGCAAAGTTTCTCCTTGTAATATTATAACTAACTTTACTTAAAAGTACCTTTAAATTTTCTTTACATTACAGGAAAAAAGTATAATTTTCCCTTAAGTAAGAGGAAAGAAACACTATTCCATTCCACATCAAGATATAACCTTACCCGTCCTATTACGTAACAAGCAATGGCGGACATTACAATGAAGCATGCGATTCAGCGGAGAACGCAACATATCCTCGGATGGTAATTTCAGAATTTCAGTAAGTTGGATCATTGGCATCGTCTCATTTTGTTGTTCGGGGCAATAGTTGGTAATATCGATGCGGTGGCTCATGGTGGCCTTAATATTTCGGAACGGTGGCACTGGGTTAAATGGGCCAATCGCACGATATCTTTATTTGAATGCTGAATGCGTCCCGATTGAGCAATCAGACGCGGAATGAAATTTTGAGTTTGGCGATTCAAGCGCTGTTAGTTTCAGGTTATGCAACAGGAAATGTTAACCTTGACTAGGAATCTGGGAATTCTCCTTACGTAGTGAGTTTTTTTATATCTTTTGAAAAAAAATATGCGGCAAAATATAAAGATGAATCTTTCCTTAGATAGTGATCGCCGAAGGGTTTTAATTTTTAACTCGGTATGTATCCACCTTTGTGGCGTGTTTAGTACAAGCCCGTTGGGGATTACCGTAAGAACATAAACAAAAGACTGTAAATATCATAAAGATGATGACCCCAAAGAAATGTTAGTCCTAGATAACGACTCCGGAAACCCTTGGGGCTCACTATCTAGGAAAGATTCAAAAAGAGATTACATTCATCATTATGGCAGCAAGTGCAGTTTTTTCCAAGCAAGGTTCAATAAATCATTACGTGAACACAATCCATCGTAGCTTGTACCTTCCCTGTAACTTGGTCTCGTCAGGGTACGCTCTCAAATAAATAATGTTAAACAGGTGCTAGTTCAAAATGACTGGAAAAATCACTCTTAGCTGGATACGCAAATTTCTGCTTAGGGAATGGCGTAAAATATTCACGCTTCAAGGGGAAGGTGAGAAAGAGAGAGACATCCTTTGCCCTGTTGTTTTCAGGTTAAGCTAGCCCTGCGAAACCACAGGCTCTTGCTTCTAAAACAGCAAGTAGACCTCTGCCTCTCTGCAGCCTCCTACCTAACTGGATTCGGATCTAATGCTATCCAAGAATGCACTGCAAAGATTTTAGTTCCTGGCAAATAACTGAAAATTATATGTCACTGTTTTCAATACAGATCAGTGCAGAGTACAAAATTAAATATTATCTTTTTCTCGAAGAGCCTGGGCCATTATAGGTAGCTGGCAACGCCGATGGCCTACGGCTATCTTCGTCTTGCCTCACCATCATCAACTACCAACTTATACTAATGAGCAAGAGAGTAAGATGATAGTTTAATCTTAGAAGTAGGACTACCTATAAGGTCCTCAGGCAGAATCTGTGTAAGCCTTTAGAACCCCAGCAAGATGGCGGAAAGGATTTCTCAGGGAGGTTACTTTACTAAAGGGCAATGGGTGGAGTTAATACGTACATACAATGGATTAACTATATTGAAAGTTCATATGGAAAGCGCGCCCATGAAGAGTCGAATGCGTACTTTTATCAGGAGCTGAGTACCGCGTGGGAAGTACGGGAGACAAATGTAAACAAAAGACATGAACCAGAGAGGAAAAGTCATAGCAAAGAAAGGAAGGAATTGAGCAAATGCGATGAAAAGGACGAAAAAAACGGGTCGTTCGTGTTGTTCCGCGGCGTAAACATTACGTTTGCTCTTACGGTAAAAGTCAGAGCTATAATGAACAATGTGATTTACAGGAGAACGTGGTTTCCACAAACAGTAATTTCTTCTTCAGTTTTTTGCCATGTCACTATTTTTTAAAATTTTTGGTAGCTGTTGTTATTATTGCCACCATGAATCGTTACTGTAATACTCTGTAATTATTTGCAGTAGTAGTTATTGTAGTAACAGATAATGATGCAATTAATGAAAGTCTCATATTTTTCTCACATGAATATTAGTAGTGACTAATTAATAAAGAGAGCTGGTGAACTATTAGTAGGAATTTTCAATAAGCGTTATCCTAAAAATTCCGTTTGAACAGGATTTTATGTCACCAGGCATAAAACACAGTTTCCTTTGTCCAAAAAACGGGGATAAACAACATTTCACTTTATAGAATGGAATATATTTATATTATTTCACTGACGATTTTGAGGTTGTTTCAGAAAAACTCTCAACACCTTGGTTTTTAGTTATTCCTCATTACTCTTGAGACAAGAAGAAAGTATTAGAAATACATTTTATCACTGGAGAATACCTTCACCTTGGCGTGTTGTTATGACAAAAAATAACTACATAACGATAAAAACAAGTGACGCTCCAACAATAGCGGGAAGAGAGAGAGAGAGAGAGAGAGAGAGAGAGAGAGAGAGAGAGAGAGAGAGAGAGAGAGAGATACAACGCTTATCTCGAGTAAGTAACGAGAGAAACAGCGATAAAATCTCGTCAAAATATGAGCTCGTCCACCTGGGGGAACTCGAACACCAGTTTGTCTGTCACTAACGCCATCTATGGGCGCTCAAAGTAACCTTTGCCGAAGTGGTAAGCCCCAACGGACGCCTAAAGGCTAACTTGTGGAAAACTTCTCCAGTTAACACGGTTATAAACGTAGGTGATAGTTTTTTTTTTTTATCTTTTCCTTCAAATATACAACAAAACTTCCAGGTTTAGGGGAAGGGACGGTCATATAAATAAGAGGAGTCTAACAAGAGTTTGTATAAAAGCGTTAGTTTATGCGCCGTTCGCGTCTTGTCTTCAGGCGCAGTGCGAAAGAATTATTGGGTGTGAAGTCGCTTCCAGGTTTTCGCCCGTCTGGAACAAAACTGGAATTTTATTCGTTTAATCGTTTTTATTGCAATACCTCTCGTGATTTCATCAATACGAATTTCTCTCTCTCTCTCTCTCTCTCTCTCTCTCTCTCTCTCTCTCTCTCTCTCTCTCTCTCTCTCTCTATATATATATATATATATATATATATATATATATATATATATATATATATTACTAAAAGGACCTCATTCAAACTGGATGGTATCGAATGGAGTATTTATTCAGTTTGAATGAGGTCCTTTTAGTAATTCTACTAATGCACAGAACAATTGTGTAATTGATAAAGTTAATATATATATATATATATACTGTATATATATACATATATATATATATACATACAGATACATACATACATACATACTAACGTTTGAATCATTATATATAAAATATCAATATCTAGGACAGTAATCACCTCAGATATTAAACATGCAAAACAAGAATAGGACATGACAGATTCTCCTCAACGAGGAAACCTGTCCCGCAGCTCGGCTAACGAACGAAAACATCTTTTCATCCAAAGATCTCCTCCTTTGCTCTAGGAAATCTCCTCCTTTGCTCTATGAAGACTCTAATGAGAGAGAGACAAGAGGCAATTTGGGGAAACACTCGTTGGGGGAGCAGAGGACCTGTGGGACATCTTGGGTAATCCACGGCACAGTTTCAGGAAGAAGAAGAAAACGGAGAGGAAGAGGAGGCGTCGATCTTCTTCCTGAATCTTTTAGGCCTATGATGAAGGAGAGATGTCAATCTCAAAGGGAAGAGAGAGAGAGAGAGAGAGAGAGAGAGAAATGAGCTTATATTGAAGTAAGGTTAGAAATCTTTCGTTTTTGTTTCGAAGATCATGAAATATGAGTCTTTTACTAATATAATCGTTATCAATTAAAACGTGGAACTAAAAGAAGGCCTTATTGTATAGTAAACTTCAAAAGTACGATGTAATTTTAAAAGAATTGATGGTTAATTTCTTACGTTACATTTCGTGCTCAAAAGACAAAGGTAGAGAGGAAACAGGAAATCGAAAAACTGTAAACATTTCTCAAAACAAAATCTGTTTCCCGGCAGCAATCCGGAAACAATTCTGTTAATGGCATTCAAGACGTTAGCAGAATTAAACAGATACATTTCCTTGCATTTTATTAAGACTAACGTCCTGAGGAAAGTGATGATCCTTACCTCATTTCCTCACGAAGCCTCATTTCCCAGAGTGGTCTCTCGAGTGGCAAAATAGAACTTAATGTTTAGGAAAGTAGCTATCCGGTACTTTGCGAATATTGTGGCATCACCAAGAGTTGTTTTTGTCAAGGTTTGTATTTTTTTATTTTGGGAAATGATGATTTGATTGTTATTCTCCCTCAGCAGATGAAGCTTAAATGTTTTTCTTATTTATGAATGGAATATAAGAAACTATCCGTCGAACGCCTATTTATGAAAACTGATGAGCGCTTTATTTTTTATAAATGTTTATAAAGCATGGTTATATATATATATATATATATATATATATATACACATACATAAAGTATAATATGCAACGTTATTTACATATGTATAGAGTAGACGTATGTAAGATATTCATGCAAATAACGTTCACGTTGTACATCTATATATATATATATGTATATATATATATATATATATATATATATATATATATATATATATATATATATATATTATATATATATATATACATATATATAATATATATTATATATAATATATATATTATATATATATAATATATTATATATACTGCAATGTTTCCAAAACAGCAAATATTTTCCCTTTAGTTAAACCATATCTGAATGGTACAAACTCTCTATAAGAACAGAAAATAAAAGGCGAACTTATACGGAAGTGAAAGCCTGAAATATGAGACAGACATCAGTCTCCTCAACAGCTTTGGGAACAATGATCGTGGAGAAAAAGTCATGCTAATTTCTATTTTGTCCTTTGAAAGAAGAGGAAAAGATGGCTGTCCCTAACACGCATTGCTTTTTTCTTTTTTTCTAGAATATAAACTTTGGATCGGTGGAGGTAACTTAGAACTCGTAGTGGTGAGTCGTTCATGTCAACATTTATCAGGTCTTGTAGCTCGGGAAACTTCCCCGGACTTTTCTGTAGACATTAGCGTCCAAGTTTACAGACAAAGAGCGTATGGAAATGGGACATGTTTCTTGGAACCTGGTAGGAGGGAAGGGGGACGTCTAAAAGAGAAAAGAACATCTCCATTCAGATTTTAATGCCTGGCGTTTAAGACATTAATTCTTCCTCCAGTGTTTACCTTCTTCTTTGAAGTTATTGCTGTTGTTTTTGTTGTTGTTGTTGTTGTAGGAGTTAGCGTACCGTGGTGCATCTGGAACTTCCTCGCTGGGTGAGCGAGTTCCGTTCTCAGCTACCACTCTGTTGGTCGCGAGTTCGAATCTCCGACCGGCCAGTGAAGAACAAGAGGAATTTGTTTCTGGTGATAGAAATTCATTTCTCGCTATAATGTGGTTCGGATTCCACAATAAGCTGTAGGTCCCATTGCCAGGTAACCAATTGGTTCTTAGCCACGTAAAAATAAATCTAATCCTTCGGGCCAGCCCTAGGAGAGCTGTTAATCAGCTCAGTGGTCTGGTTAAACTAAGGTATACTTAACTTTTTTTTTTTTTGCAAGACTACAAAAATATTCCTGTATAGATTTTGACGGAAATCTTACCACAGGTGTAGTACCTTCCGACTGACAGCAGGTGATTAGATTTTGGGATATTTAAAAATGTAACCAGGGTCATTTTCTTAACAGTGGATTACTTAGCCTTGTTTCAAATATTATAGGGTTCGGAAAGGCGCTATTTTCATTGATTCTGGTGACCAAGTTGAGTCCATTTTTCTCAAAGTGAAAAAGTAAAAACTGGAAACGCGATTGTTATCTCTTGACCTGTATAATGTCGTTCAGTTCAGATATATATATATATATATATATATATATATATATATATATATATATACATATATATATATATATGTATATATATATATGTATATATATATATATATATATATATATATATATATATATATATATATATATATATACACACACATATTTTCTTATACAACAAAATAGGATAATATTACTGAAACGGCCATTACTATCAGTACCCGTGGCAATAATTTGACAAAATATCATAACCTACCCCACGAAACTTCCGCTCTGACTGCCACCATTCCAACGACGTTCATGACGGGGAAATACACGAATAAAATTACTTATCATTCATGAGAGGGACGTCGTTTCCCACGGCAAATCTGAGGGAGGGGGCGAAGTAAATACTAAAACATCATCTAAATGCAAATACCCTCCGGTTTACCCCTTACTGTGATTCGTGGGCATAGAGACCTTGGTGGGATTCGGAATGACTGGAAGCACCCGAGAAGAGCAGGAAATGTTGGTGAGGATACGGGAAGTTGCGATGAAATCACTGGTGTGGAGGGAAAAAGGAGTGTTGGTGAAGCTGTGAGTGAAATGGATGTTGGTGACGTTAATGAAACCGTTGGTAAAGTTGCCAGTTATTGAGTACTTCTCATTCTGCATCACCTGCTCTTTTGCTTTTTTCCCGATGTGAATATATATATATATATATATATATATATATATATATATATATATATATATATATATTTATATATATCATGCCATACTACAGTTGCCCTCGTTTACAGTATTCGGAAGCGCGTACGATATCATCAAGTTACCACGGCATCGTAAGGGCGACATCGCTTTGTTTTGCAGGTGGATGTAATGCAAACGAAGCCAATTGCCCGAGTCTCAGACATCCGCGTCAAGGACGTTAAAAGGTTTTTCCGATACGGAACGTCAAGCAAAATCTGTGAGGCGTTAAAGGGACAATGAGATTTACATGTTATTTCTTTTATTGAGAGAGATTCCCGTTTTCGTTGGCTGATTGACTGGCTGATAGTGTTGCCTCAGAGCTTAGTTGAGACCCCCCTTCAAATTAGGCAAGCCGACGTTTTCTTTGTTCCATCGCCAATGTCATAGTAGATTCTATAATAATTGTTGTTTAGTGAAACTTTGTGTATTATTTATATCAAAATTTATTGTTTTTGGTGTTTATCATTGGTTGAGATAATCTGTGTGATAGCTCTATTTAAAATTATTTTATTGCTATAATTTTGTTAAGAAAATGCTAACGATGTTGCTCTGAGCCGTTTCAAAGGTTACTGCAGTAGAGTACTACTATGTATGTAAACAAAACAGAAAAGATAATACGTATCCGGCAAACTCCCAAATTTCTTTGTACCCTTCTCCATTGTATTTATTTATTTGGTTTACCCACGGATGTTGAAGCAATTCAACATAAACTAACTAAATATGGCGTCTAACCAAAGAAGTTAGTGAAATTCAATCAACGAGCAATTAAAAAGTTCAAGTATCTCCATTTTCATTGATATCTGACATCCAAACATTCATCTGCGATTTTCAGTTATTGTCAACGATAAGACACAAGTAAAAAATGCTCCGAAGCTTCTCCGGCTCAATAGAGTTTTCTGTACATCGTATAATCACCGAATATAGATCTATCTTTCGGTGGTCTCGGTATAACGCGGCCCATGAAACTTTAACCTCGGCTCGGTGGTGGCCTGGCCTATATCGTTGCCAGACGCACGATTATGGTTAACTTTAACCTTAAATAAAATAAAAACTACTGAGTCTAGAGGGCTGCAATTTGGCATGTTTGATGATTGATGGGTGGACGATCAATATACCAATTTGCAGCCATCTAGCCTCAGTAGTTTTTAAAATCTGAGGGCGGACAGAAAAAGTGCAGACAGAAAAAGTGCGGACGGACAGACAAATAGCCATCTCAATTTTTTTTTTACAGAAAACTAAAAACCATAATTAATCGAAACAGAGAATTTCTAAAGCTCACAAACGCCTTTTCTCTGAATGGGAATTATATGAGTCAGTTATCACAGCGCCTGTGGCGCAGCACGACCTTAATTGGCTTTAAATGTACAACAGCATTCGCTATTTAATATACCCTACCTGTTAGAGGCGAGAGCCTTAAATTGATCAGCGTTATAAAGCGTTATATTGTATAGTCCTGACTGCCGGAGTTAAATGATTAATTTCATTCCACTACGGCGGTGGTTCTCAAATTTTTTTGGTGTCGTTATGCTTCATTCGCTTGTATCACAAAGACTCTTTATGGCATTCTGATTTTCTTTCGAGACTGAAGAAAACGAATGTTGGGGGTATAACTTGCATGAGTATGATAAATATTAATCTATTTACTTATTTATCATTAATTAATTAATTTATTTATTCATTCATTTATTTATTATATTATTTATAAATTGACCGAATTTTACTCCAAATAACTATTACTTTTAGAAAGTGTCTCGCTATCCCCCAGAAACGGTTTCATTACCCCCAGTTTGAAAACCGCTGCACGATGGGTTGTCCACTGTAGGTAAATACGGCATCAACGTGGAAATATACATTTTACGAGCATGTCTTCATATGCTCCTTAGAAGTGTCATTTAACAGGGGATGGCTCCACAGTAAATGGAACAAAAGAGTCACTGCCAAATGCGTAAGGTAGCTTCATATAGCTTTGTGGGGAAATACACTCTCACACATGAAATTTTTATATAATGTATATATACTATACTTATATGTATATATTTACATTATATATATATGTGTGTGTATGTATAATGTAAAAAAATTAAGCCACAAATGTAGTTTCATATCGAATTCCAATTCCATGGGAATAACTTACAACCAAGGGGAACTATAACTACTATAAATGTTTCGTCCCCGGCAGGATTCGTAGTTGTTTCAGAAGTATAGTGATTTTGATATTAAACGATATTTTCGGCTTAAGGTTTGAGAGCACATAAGAAGTCATTCGTGTATAAGTGACAAAAGTGCACACACAAATATATATATATATATATATATATATATATATATATATATATATATATATATATATATATATAATATACATACATATATATATATATATATATATATATATATAATATATATATATATATATATATATATATATATATATATATATATATATATATATACAGCATATATATTATATATATATGCTGATAAATTGTAAGGTATAAATGAAAGACATCACAAAACTCACAAAGCAATAAGCCACTCACCCACGCACCCCACACCGCCCACGAATAACCTGGGTTGCCTGCCATTTCGGACTGAAAACACTTTCGCTAAATAGACATCACCTCGCCAAAGGTAACTCCTCCTCCTCCATCCTTCCCTCTCTCTTTTCCTCTTTAAAACGAACCCCACCGTCACGGGACGAACTTTATTTCATTTTTTGACAAACTCCTTTCCCCGCTGCTGAACTGTTTGCCAACGACGGCTCCAAGAAATAAGGAGGCGATTGTATTTGTCACGCCCTTGATTCCTGATTGCCTCCGCCTGATTTTCTCCGGCGGTAATTGCAATTCCTTTTTTTTTTTTTTTTTCTTTGTGGAATTTTGAATTCGAGCTCAAAGTACGAGACTTAAATACAGAGTGGGCTGTGCCCTGATGAAGTTTTTATTAGGTCAGTACGCTATTCAATTTTGTAACGTTTATTTCTGTGGTTTAATTAGTTATTATTTTGGGACGACCCACAATATTCAGTTTTGTAACGTTTATTTCTGTGGTTCAGGATTAATTAGTTATTATTTTGGGACGACCCACAAAAGTCTCGTGACATGAACAGATTCATGAGCCTCATAGGTTTCTGTTACTATTCGTGTTCAGGAGGCGGAAACTTTTTTGTTTCCGGGTTGGAACCTTGAAAGGTAATCGATTCACACACACACACACACAAACTTATTTCCGACCCAGTAGGAGACCATTTTACCCCAACCGGGTGCTTCAAGATCTGCAACATTAAATTGCATTCATGTCAATTTTATCATAAATGTTTTCCAGGTCCTGGTATACAACAATCACCTTTCACCTCTTAAGTTTCAAATATTTTTTCAGGTAGTGCTTCATAATAAAAGAGGCAAACTGATCCATAGAATCAGGATACGATAAAGTATTTTACAGTGCAAACGAACTTTTTTAAGTGTCGTTATATTAGAGTACCAAGACCATAAATTGTAAAACGGATTTCTCAATTTGCTTTTATTTCTAGTTACTTAAGCTAATTTTTTTATATTTCTGAACACTGTATTCAACAACTAAATACAGCATTCACAACACATTCTATAACTTTTGACCAACTCGAAAAATGCAAAGACGTATTTTTCGATTTTATTTAACTTCGCCTACGGAATCATCATCAAGTGTTTTAATTCTTTTCATTACCGTATCATCAAATTCTCTCCATCCATCAACTATTGTCGTTCAATATTATTTTTCTTATGCATTCCTTCGTAAAATTTCTACATACAAAATAACTTTCCATTAGAAGGTTAAAAAAAATATTATCCTCCTTCCATCATTCCAAATCATCTCAGAATTTGCGCTTTCTCTCATTCCCATGTTTTATGACGCTTTGACCCGTTTTGCTGTCTATGACGTATTTAGAAGGAAATAAATTCAGTACTTTAC
Source organism: Macrobrachium rosenbergii (assembly GCA_039081455.1). Classification (NCBI taxonomy): domain Eukaryota; kingdom Metazoa; phylum Arthropoda; class Malacostraca; order Decapoda; family Palaemonidae; genus Macrobrachium; species Macrobrachium rosenbergii. Next base: position 41,899,952 of record JANJGK010000023.1, read on the forward strand.
AAAATGAGCGTCGTCCTCACAGCGTCATCTGCGCCATAATATCCATCCCTGACAGCTCAATGTATATGTTAATGGTGACCTTGAATAATTATTATCCGGCGGCCAAGTAAACCGAAAATTTCTTGGCCTCATTCGACCAGCAGTTGAGATTCGGCTCAGTATCTTCATCTTTACTTAATTTCGGATTGCTTTGAAAGATGGTTTATGTTGGGTGTACGTGTATGTCCTTCATACGCACACACATTTATTTTTATACACATATATACACATATATATGTATATATATATACTGTGTGTATATATATATATATATATATATATATATATATATATATATATATATATATATATATATATATATATATATATATATATACACACACACAAAACCATAAAACGAAGTAATCTAGCTTTCGTTTATGGCCACCTTTCCAATTGTTGAAAATACTTGAAGTTGAACTTAGCTCTTCCGAATCGTTGTTCATATAAACTTTATCCCATTTCTAAGAATCGAACCATGGAAAGATGACATGTAACAAAACTTCCGACCCTTTGTTTCCTAGCCGAATGATCAATAATTAATAATGCGGATTGTAAAACATGATACCATAATCTAACGAATTTAAAAGCAAGAAACAAACAACTGACAACCTGGAAAGGTCTGTACACATTAAGCTTCATGTAAAATTCAGTGCTGGGAAACTAACATACACGGAGCATTCAAATCAAATCTGAATGAGAGAATGTAGCCACCCTGACATCTACTTTGTTATGCCACAGACTACTCGATCGCATACCTAGAAATAAATAAATAAAAGCATGTTCGTCAATTTTTTTGAGCTATTGAAACATACCCAAGAAAATCACGTATTTATTCGTGGGCGTCACTATTAGAATGTCCGATATATGACAAGTATTACAGGAAGTGTTCTAGAAATAGTTTTTTTTTGTAATATTAAACATATACACTCGCTCATAATACACCGAAGGTCTCTGATTCAAGTGTGTGTATGTATGTATGTATGTATGTATGTATATATGTATGTATGTATGTATGTATGTATGTATGTATGTATGTATGTATGTATGTTTGTGTGTGTGTGTGTGTATGTGTAATTCACCGTAGGTCTCTCGTTCAACTGCGTCAAGCAACATTGGTCCTGAACTCTTCTTGCATGAATGGTCTCCACTGACGCCTGAAACAGTCGGTATATAGCTTTCCATAGCCATATGAAAGGGGCCCACGGAGATATGGTATACCTCGTTCTTGAACATTCTTTGCTGCAAGATAAGAAGGGTTATATCTGGAAACACTCGCTGTCTGGGAAAGAGGTTGATAGCTGACATGAACTGGTCATAAACGATTCGGTTCACTAGCCTCAGCTGACGAGTAAGAGGGGGGTTTATACATTTTATCCTTACCTCAAATATACATTTCATTTGGATTACATTTTCAATAGTGGTTGTATGTATGTTTTTTACAGTTATCTAACCGAGACGAGCATTGCTTCAATAATCAAATTCCATCAATTAAAGACGATGCATTGAGGAAATTCTCTTCTAAAGGGTATTTATAATTTTTTATTGAACCTTCTGATTCTGATTAATTTTCATTTGTAATAAACTATTTTCGCACCAATCAAACCTGTCTTGATCTTAAATCTTAAGTGGTAAGTGACAACTGTAAAATCGCCATTGTTTTCGAAATTATCATCAGCCTCAGTATCATTAACACTATCACCAGACATTATTCCTATAAAGGCTTCACGTAGTCAATTCTTTAATATCATCATCATCATCACCAACAATTAACTATCTTAAAACTTCTTCTCAATTTACCAATTCCCTATCACCATCTCCACATTATCATTACCAGTTTTCGCAAAAGCTTCTCCCTCCTCTCTTTATTACCTATCATCATCATTATGATCCCTTTGTAATGTCGACTTTTATTTTTCTTTCGTTGCATTCTCAAGAATATAAAATCTATCCGACCTATAAAATCTGTTCTATAAAGCATACATATGTCACTGCGATCCCTCAAACATTGATATATTAAGCCTGTGAATGTCGTTTCTATTAGGTTTTCATATCTCAATGGTATCTTTCACATGTAGGCCTAACAGATCTTTACGTAGTGATAAAAACTATTCTATAAAACGTACGTTTGTCACTGCGATCCCTCAAACATTGCTGCAATAAATTTATAAATGTCATTTCTATAAAATATTCAGCTGTCAATGAGATCTTTCAAATGTAGGTCTAATAGACATTTACGCAGTGATAAAATCTATTCTATAAAACACACATTTGTCACCATAATCCCCCAAATATCAGGCTTGTAAATATTGTTTCTATAAAATATTCATCTGTTAGTCAAATCTTTCAACTGTAAATCTAATAACTCTTCATCAGGTTTATAAATCCTTCACAAGTAGGTCTAATGACTCTTCACGTAGTGAGTCTACGACACATATTTCTATCGCTGCAACCTTCCAGACTTATATCTATCGCATAGACCTATCGAACACTTGCCTACAACAGAAGTCGTTCAAACCAAACGATTTACAATCCATCCAACATTCATCTACAAAAGCAGTTGTTAAAACCAAACAATTTACAATCCACCTTCTGCAGCAAATGCATTCACCTACTGTCTCCTCCTGAAACGACAATGCATCAGTTATTCATAGACATTATTCATCGACCGTCGATAGGCAATCTAGTCTCCTAAGCTCTACTATTAGGACTTAGATGCTGCTCGACTCTCTCTCTCTCTCTCTCGATGGAGAGGCTTTGTTCCTTCAATAGCCCGAAGGGCGCTGTAGCGTTCTCTCTCCCCCCTCTGAACTTCCTCCTCTATCCGGTATTAGTCCGGTCGTCTCGCTGAATATTCGGGAGCTTATTACCGACCCCTCCCCTTCTGGAAATGCCTTAAATCGAGTTTGTTCAATTTATTGCCTTATCGGAGGTGTGTAGACGGTCTACTTTCACGTGCTGTGTGTTTGGATATTGGTATTTACTTAGATACAGTGACGTATCTGTTTGTGTGTATATATATGTGTGTGTATCCATATATATATATATATATATATATATATATATATATATATATATATATATATATATATATATATATGTGTGTGTGTGTGTGTGTGTGTGTGTGTGTGTGTGTGTGTGTGTGTGTAATACTGGAGAACAGTGGTACGTTGTTCCCTTAGGGATTAGCAATTATCCGATTGAACCAATATCCACTTACGAAACGGCTTTTCCACCGCAAAAGTGCTTATCCTATTTTGAGACATTTTTGCGCCCAGCAAAAATTGTCTTGAAGGAGTTTCTCTGATAAAACATTTTTCCTGCCACTCACGTATCGCATTGTATTTCATTTTACAAGAAATTAAATTTTATATTTAGAACACTATTCCTGCGATAACTTTTGCCAAATCCCTTATTCTGAAATAAGATTTCTTTCCTCTCAGAAGTGACGTTTAATCACAAAAGCATATTTTCTTTAACGTTCATTTTCAAAAGGTGAATTGGGAAGGATACACATGAATTTTAATATTTGAATGTAGCAGTGGTGATGCCTTTTTTATTACCTTCGTCGTCATTCAAGATTTTTCCTTTCATCCGGGTTTTAGATATCTTTGCTTAATAAATCTCTATTAATAAATTTACTTTCATATATATCTTTACACTTGACATTTACCAGCCTCCATACACCTTAATGGTCGTCACTTGTGTTCATGTTCAGTAACTTCATTCATAATTGCTACTCTATTTTTGGTACTAGTTGCACACCCATTCATGACTCGCGCAGTTCCACCCATGAATGGTGTATCCATTCATAAATGGAAGTTTCATTAAAGCTTATCAAGGTTTCTCTTAGTTTTTGTGGTTATATTTTATGGTTAGTGACTTCTTCGTGACTACTCTCTTTATTTCTACTCTTTATCAAATTTCATGAAGGTTATCTATAGTGAAAATTCATGTCGTCACTTAAAATTGATACATGGTACCTTCATTCCTAGACGTTCTTCAATTATGACTCCCCAGTTATAAACAAAGTCATAATTGGTACATCCATCCATAATTCGAATCTTCCTACATGACTATAATGCTCCCTCCCTATTTATATTGAATGTTAATAGTGGTCTTCTTCTGTCTATCTTGGAAAGGACATTTCTTCCTTGACTAGTCAATCAATTATAACTTAATTTCTGTTTAAACGCTTCTTGGAACATAACTCCTGCTCATAATCTTTCAAAATCTTTGAAGCTCAAGTTTCTATTTGCGGGGCCATAATATGGCTGAAAGTTGATATATTCTTACGAACTCAAACTCACTATCCTCCATTTAAGTTGTTTCAGAAATCGTAATATTCTTAGAACTGAGTTTGTTACTGAACTCGAGAAATTCCTCGAACTTGAATTATTATTTGCGTTCTAGTCCCGAGTTAAAAGCCTAAGTATAAACTAACGCATCAGTTCTCGGTAAGGATTAAGTCACCACGTAAATGTTTGTTAAGCTGAATATTAAACAGAGACAATCTCTAAAAAAAAAAAAGGAGCAACGAAAATGAATGCTTAGTTCACTGTCGTTCAAAACGACGAGGGAAATATGAGATGGAAAATAGCAACACACTGTGTATGTTGCAACTGAGTAGAAAATGAATGGGAAATAGAAAATGTTATATATATATATATATATATATATATATATATATATATATATATATATATATATATATATATAATATATATATACTCGTATATATCCTGAATATGCCAGTAATTCAGTGTTCAGCATAAAAGTAACAACATTAGAAAATAAAGACGTATTGTAGTAACCTGGAGAACACTGCGCTCTTTTGCGGGCTGAGGGTACCAAAAGAGCATTCCTTTTAATCCCGGAGTATATTCAAACAAAGCCGGGGAGTAGGAAAACACACACAGAATATCTACCAGTAGTACACACTCTCTCTCTCTTTCATACAAACGCACACATACACATACGCATGCACAAACGCGTAGATAGAGAGCGATGGGTGGTGTTGGTTGGAGTAGAGGAGAAGGTTTGTCGGGAAGAAGAAGAAGAAGAAGAAGAAGAAGAAGAAGAAAAGATGGGAGGTCACGTACGAAGAAGAATTTCGGAACATTTTGTTTCGATGTATTCAGGAGGCGCTGGCAAGCGAATACTCGCAAGGAAAGAACAAAAATGATTTGGACACGTGATCACTACTCGAAATTGATCTGCTAATGCGAAGTAGCTGATTAAGATATTAAAACACATACGTGTAGGGAGTCTCATAGTTCAGAGACGAGATTCTGTTCGCTGGCACTGTCAAAAATCCCCAGTGCGACGTTCTGTAGGGACCCAGTTTCATTGCTTTCTCTGAACTTCTATTTTCCATACTCCAGCATTCAAATCTCGGATCTTTCCTAGATAGTGACCCCAGCAAAGTTCGGGGGTCGTTATCTACGACTAATATTTCTTGGGGGTCATTATCTTTATGATACTTACATTCTTTTGCTTATGTTTTTACGGTGATCCCCAACGGGCTTGTACTACACACGCCGCAGAGGTTAAAAGTCTTGGGGGTTACTGTCTAGGAAAGATCCCAAATCTCGTTTACGAATAAGATAATCGTTCGTTTTAGATTAAGTCAACTTTGTGCCATCATGTGCTCTTGCTCTAGGGCAGTCCGTAAGATCGAACCAGTCCTACGAAAGCCTAAAAGAATGTGGCTGGAAAATTCAAGGTTACTCTGCAACAAATTATTCACACGGAACCCATACCAGTGAGAAGAGTTCAGTTAGGTAAATGAAGTTTGAAAACCTAAGAAGTAAAGGGCTGGAATTTTACAAAGGAGTTGAAAACCCTACGCTTAAAATATCACTGATAAGGATAAGATGAGTCCATTTTTTTGTAGTTGTTAAATCTTGATATACTGTGATACACGGAATGTTTCTGTATAAACACGTTTTGATGCTATTTACACGTTTTGATGCTATTTACTATTAACTATTATAACACGAATATAAAACAAATTGAAAAAATCCTACTTTATCCTTTTTTCATTTATAAGTAACAGTAAACCGACTTTTTATACACTTAAAAAAAAGCAACTGCTAAATTTAACTTAAATACGAAAGCGAAAACACCTACCGATTTAAACTGAAGATATTCCGCAACTCTTAAGAAAAAAAAATCATCTTTGGCAAATATGTTTCCTTTTGGTAGTTATCGGGGGTGAACAACCGGGTTATTCTCGTCCAACCTGATACCCCTTGCAGGATCGTTCTGACCTTCAGCGTAATTGCTGCCTTCACCCTTTCGGTAATTACGATTTAATCACAGAAGCGCCTCCTCGAGTTTATACCAGAGTTCAAAGTTGTTTGTTTCTTGCTCGAAAGAGTTGGGGGTAATTTTCGAAAACCGTTTTCTGATTCGTGTGTTCCCTCTTACTGAACAACTTTGTAGATATGAAAGGTTGATCAAGATTCTCTGTTCCATCTTAGATATGAAAGGTTAATCAAGAATTTCTGTTACATCTTAGTCAGTAACCTCCTCGATATGAAAGGTCAGTCAAGAATCTCTGTTCCATCTAAGTAAGTAACCTCATAGATATGAAAGGTTAATCAAGAATCTCTGTTCCATCTCAGTCATTAACCTTTTAGATATAATAGATTAGTCAAGAATCTCTGTTCCATCTTAGTAAGCAATCTTATGGATATAAAAGGTTAATCAAGAATCTCTGTTCCATCTTAGTAAGCAATCTTATAGATATAAAAGGTTAATCAAGAATCTCTGTTCCATCTTAGTAAGCAATCTTATGGATATAAAAGGTTAATCAAGAATCTCTGTTCCATCTTAATCAATAACCTTTTAGACATGATAGATTAATCAAGAATCTCTGTTCCATCCTAAAAAATAACCTTGTAGATAAAAGTGGTTAATGACGCCTCTTCCAACGTGTAGTGGTAACTGATATTCTGATATCCATATAAAGGTGCCTGATACTTGCACTTTTCATGACATTTCTCATGAAAAGTAACCGCCGAGATATGAGTTCTCGACTGCATGACTTTAAGGGATGTCAGCTTTATAATTTCAGATTTAAAAAGTGGGGAAATTTGCTTCGAATGCTTCACAGACATATGACCTTTCAATATTAATTATTGTTCGTTAGTTTTATTGTTCAGCTTACCTAATGAAAATAAACGGAAAATAGATCCTGAAATGGTTTATGAGGTTTTTCACTTTTTAGCTTTCTGTAAAAGAAAACTTCAGATGGCTATTTGTCTGTCCGTCCGCACTTTTTCTGTCCGCTCTCAGATCTTAAAAACTACTGAGGCTAGAGCTGCAAATTGGTGCGTTGATCATCCACCCACCAGTCATCAAACATACCAAATTGCAGCCCACTAGCTACAGTAGTTTTTATCTTATTTAAGGTTAAAGTTAATCATGATCGTTCATCTGGCACCGCTATAGGTGCCAACAATACAAGCCATGAAAGTTTCATGGGCCGCGGCTGAGAGTTTCATGGGCCGTGGCTGAGAGTTTCTTACAGCATTATACACTGAACAAAAAAAAACTCGATTGCGCCGAAGAAACTTCGGCGCATTTTTTACTTGTTTCCCCCCCCCCCCCCTCTCTCCCTCTCTCTCTCTCTCGCTGCAAAAATGATGATAATAATTATCCGATGCGAACCATAATCAAACAAAATTATAGTGTTTCTTAAAACGGGACAGCAATATCTAAATATAATTCTCTATTCTTCTGTATCTCAAAAAATATAATTCTCTATTCCTCTGTATCTCAAAAAATATCTGAACACTGCTGAAGCAAACGCAAGTCTTCGACCAATTCTACAGTGAGAGGAAGGGGGGAAGCTTGGCAGACCTGTGGCGCTGGTCGCAAGGGAATAAAAGGTCAAAAGTTTCCCAAAAGTTTAATGTGAAGAGGTCCCCGAGACAAAACTTAACTAATTCAGCCCGGTCTCCGTAATGAGGAATGGGGAGAAAAGTCATTGAAACAAGTAAGGTGATGGGAAACTTTTCAAACTTTTCAGTTTCTTTGTTGTTAATTGTATGACTTTCTTGTAATGTTAATTGCACTTACATACGTTCAGTTAGACTTTTTCTTCATTGGCATTTTATTATATACGACCTTGATGGCGCGTGCTATGCTGCGCTGGAACCCGGTGCTGCCTGTCATGTCTCCCCTATCCTCCCAATCCCCTACCTACCCCGCCCCAACCAGGGACGGACGAACAGGTTTGCAGGAGGAGAGTGGATGTGTTATGTCTCCCCTACCTAACCCGTTCCAACCCTGGGCGGACAAACAGGTTTGCAGGAGGAGGGTGGATGTGTCATGTTTCCCCTGCTGTCCAGATCCAGTACCTACCTCGCTCCCACCCAGGCCGGACAAACAAGAAAGATCCACTCGGATTTTATTATTATAGATGGTTATTCTATTTTGCTCAGTTCAATTCATAGCCTCCCGGTTTATTCCACATGAATTTAAATTCACATTGGATAAGATACATAGGAATCAAAATATGAGCTCCTGAAAAGTGGGCCAAGAGTGTGTACTTTCCAGGGACAGTCAAACTTCGGTGTTTTTTCTTTTTTTAACAGAGCGGCCAATGATGGACAGTCCGCCTAATGTCCTTTCATGGCCCCGGCTTGCAAATGATAAGACACAAGTGGGGAAAACAGTTAACGTTTTATTACACGTTTTTCTTCAGCATAATTCACTTCTGCCATCTTAGCTCGTGAAATTATGCGCATGAACTGAATAGTTAAAAACCTCGAGTTGTGCCAAGATGATGATTTTTCGAGTTTAGAATTCCATTCCCAAGGAGGTATGAAATTCGTCCCGAGATAAACTTCCTTAACGATCGAGGGACCGAATTCTCAACTAGGATTCAAACTCCCGTTCGCAAAACTACATAAAAGAAAAAAAACTTAGTACCCGGGACGTTCACGAAGCCTTGGAAAATTGCCGTTATTTCATCCTACTAAGGTTTGTTAAAGTTAGTTAAAGTCCTCCTAGGCCTCTGTAGGCTCATAGGGCAGGCGCTGATCTCTTGTTTCTTAGGCCAACAGCTAGTGGGGGACAGGTCACAATGCCCATGACACGTGGCCAGTGTGTCGCTTAGGCCCACTGTTTAACTCCCCAGCCCGAGGGCTGGTACCTATTCTTGACATCGAGAAAATTTTTATTTTTAATTTTATACTACGCCAAAGGAACCTGAATATTAAGTAGTAGCAAAGTAACTGAGGTTTCTGCTCTTCCGTGAAATCCCATTAGATATAAGCTCCACCTATATACAGGGTCAGTCAATCTCTATTGAATCCCACACTTCAAAAATTTCGGGAATGGCCAGTGTTAACTGATGCCTGGAAATACATTCATTCAACTTCTAGATTCCTAAGTCATCACCCATAAACAATTTTGTGGGGCATACAGTACATATAGATTCTTTGCCCTCTCCAGAGTTGGGTGGATAATTCTTTGTACTGAAGAAAATTACTTTGTTTTACTCTTACTGTTTTAATAGCAATGGCAATATACAAATAAGAGTTTCTCTTCTGATGACTTATGTCATTTCTACTGGACAGGCCATAGAACTGAATTTTATATTCCACTTTAGTATTTCCGAATAGTACGTATATCCACTGTTAGTTGTTATTTGATGTTTTAAAGAAATGAGAAAAGCACCCTCCCTTCAAACGAAGGTAGTACTCCGTCAGCCAGTTAAGTTTTATTTTTCGAACACCGGAATGATGCCATTCAAAGGCACCCAGAAAACACGTTACTAAGAAGAACGAGGTAACCTCTTGCAGTCGTTTATATAATGTTCTTTCCCAAGCATGACAGGAGCTGTTTTGTTCCGTATATTAAGTGCGGTCGAGACCCCATTATTCGAGTGTTTTACATGGTATGCATAAAAAATTCAGTGCTTTGTATCATCGAGAATACTCCTTTACGTGTTATTCTAACTTAGAGAAAAGAGAAAAGAGGAAAGAAAACGGAAACACTGGCAGAGCTCATTTATATTCCTGTCAAGATCGCTAAGTCTGTTCACTTTTCAGGGCTCAATTTCACCCGTTATTGTTCAGATGCCTTGGATGCTGCAAGTTTCTGAGTCTTCACGTTCGGAATATAGAGTTTAGGACAAAGGCCAAGCACTGGGATCCACGAGATCATTCATAGCCGGAAAGGAAATACAGAGTAGAAAGGTTTGAAAGGTGTAACAGGAGGAAAACCTCGCAGTTGCACCATGAACCAATTGATAGAGAGGGTGGAAAGTAAGATGGGGAGAAAGAGAATATGAACGGAGGCACAGCAAAAGGAATGAAAGAGGTTGCAGTTAGGGGCCGAAGGCACGCCGCAAAGAACCTTAAGTAATGCCTACAGTGCACCGCGTAAACGGCACTAACCCCCTGCGGGGTTCTTAACGTTTGAGACAAGGTCACATACTTCCATGTCCCTCTTGCTCCGAGTGAGGATTGAGCGACTTCATTCGCCTACGGCATCTGGCATTCGCTGTTCTTTATCAATTTATATAATAGTTCAAAAGCCGGTGTTCCTTGACCTTGTGCGATATGCAAGGTCAAGGTCTTTTGCTTGATAAAAGGAAAAGACGTTTTTGCTTCCTTAATGGAAATATTGTAAAAATTACATTTGTTTTGTTAGGTGATTCGAACGTCACTTTGTTTTAACTCTCTCTCTCTCTCTCTTCTCTCTCTCTCTCTCTCTCTCTCTCTCTCTCTCTCTCTCTCTCTCTATATATATATATATATATATATATATATATATATATATACATATATACACACATATATGTGTGTGTATATGTATGTGTATATATATACATACATATATATATACACACACACGTATGTATATAATATTATATACATATATATATATATATATATATATATATATATATATATATATATATATATATATATTATATATATATATATATATATATATATATATATATATATATATATATATATATATATATATATATATATATATATATATATATACACTGAAAATTTAGACTCAGGTAAAGCGAGACAATCTATTTTTCCTATCTTGCTTCGAAAAGCAAAAGAATAAAGCACGAAGAAAAAATTAATTGAAAAAATAACTTTCACGCAAAAAACGGCGAGGAAGAACAGTGGATATAAAAATGAAGACGCTCGCTTTTGGAAACCCCTCTTTCTTCAGTGTCCTTTTCCTTTCATAAAATAAAAAAAAACTCTTCTGGAATTGTCATCGTTCGTTATTTAGAAGTATTCTTGCAGTTTGCCTCATCAAATAAAGAGCATGTTTACAATAAATGAACATCCCACCACTAACATATTTCTCTGAAAAATCTTCCGGTTTGAATTTTTATTTTGTCTTACGGTTCTTGATTTTCTGCACCGCTGGGATATTTTTTTTTTTGACAAGATTATTTGTCGAAGCGTATGCGACTTAAAGATGAGTGAAAGAGAGGGATTCTCTCTCTCTCTCTCTCTCTCTCTCTCTCTCTCTCTCTCTCTCTCTCTCTCTCTCTCTCTCTCTCGTTGCAAAATCTGTCTTTCAACTCTTTTTTTCGAAGTATTTTTCTTTTTTTTTTGTGTTCTCGTTCAGAATTTTCCCTCTTGACATAAGGCTGTGCAATATTTTTGCTTTTTCTTTGAGGTACCCTCTGGGTGAAATTGTTTTTGTTATTTAGTTACTGTAAAACAATTAGATTTTAGTTGCTTTCAGACGTTCCTCGTCAATACACTTCTTCAGTCTCTGTCGATTTTAGTTTCACCTGTTCCGCTTCTTCACTTTTTTCACAGTGAAAAGTTAATTTTTCTTTTTCATTATTTTGATATAAGTGAAAAGATGCAGCGGACAAAGATTAAGATATTGACACAAATAGCAATGTGCAATCTAAACCAAGTGAAAATCAATAGACTTTAAAAATATTAAGAAATGATTTTTTTTTTCATTTTCATCACTCCCGAATATTATCACAGTTTTGTGATGAATCATTTTTTTAATGACTTGGTAAAAAGAAAGAAACTATCAGAAACATTCATGAAAGCTAAATAAACAAGTATAATCGAAAGCAAATATTAACAAACTATCAGCTTTTGTATATCGGTAAGGGTATTTTGAATGTTCGCAAGTGAATATATTTTCTTGTGCTCAGAAGGTTAATAACACCGATATTTCATTACAAAATGTTGATTTTAATTGCGAATGATATTCATGTTTATACTATACTTTCAAATTAATTTTGGTGTTTTTATGCTTGCATGATATGAACAAGTAAAATATGCGCCGAAATTTCTTCGACGCAATCGAGTTTTCCGTGCATTGCATAATCAAGGCCACCGAAAATAGATCTATTTTTCGGTGGTCTCGTTATAATGATGTATGAGCCGCGGCCCATGAAACTTTAACCAACGGCCCGGTGGTGGCCTGGCCTATATTGTTTCCAGACGCACGATTATGGCTACATTCAACCTTAAATGAAATAGAAACTACTGAGGCTAGATGGCTGCAATTTGGTATGTTTGATGATTGGAGGAAGAATGATCAACATACGAATTAGCAGCCCTCTAGCCTCACTAGTTTTGAAGATCTGAGGGCGGACAGAAAAAGTGAGGACAGGAAAAAGTGCAGACGGACAGACAAAGCCGGCACAATAGTTTTATTTTCAGAAAACTAAAGAGAAATTGTTTAAGAATTAAAACTAGGAAAAAAAAATAAAAATACAAAAAAGTAATAAAATCATAAGCTTTTGAAGTAAATCATCTACCATACTTCCCTTTCACCACATACCCACAGGGAGACCCGATATGTATGGATTAAGATGAAATGTGCCATTCAGACTACTTTATTGATGTTCCTAACACATATAACAGCTTCAGATTACTTTGAGGATATCTTAAATTACTTTCATGATATTTCAAATTGCTTTGAGGATAGTTAAAATTACTTTTGAGGATGTATCAAATTACTGTGAGGATATTTGAAATTACTTTGAGAATACGTCGAATTCCTGAGGATATTTCAAATTACTTTAAGGATGTTTCAAATTACTTCGAGGACATATTGAATTACCTTCAGGATATATAAAATTAATTGAGGATACTTCGAATACTAGAGAATATTTCTAATTAGTTGGAGGATACTTTTAATTGCTTTAGAATACTTCAATTTACTTTGAGAATATTTTGAATTACTCTGAGGATATGTCAAATTTGAGGATATTCTAAATTGCTTCAGGGAATAATATGTACAATGAACGTATTGTAAGCAGTATGTTTCTGTTTCTGGAGTCATCATCATATCATCATCGCCAAATGCCTCCTTCACTTCTCATTATACGCCACCGTGTTTCTGTTTTCCCTTGAGACCCACCGCTCCTGAATGAAAGCTGAACAGCTGAGAGCCATACCTGGTAATAGATACACAAGAAAAGAAAACCATCATTCTAAAAAAAATAATAAGGACAATCTAAAGTTATTTATCACGTAAGCATTTTTGGAATTCGGTGCTTGTTCCTGCTATTTTCACCATAACGTGATGATTGCAATGTTTGGGTTCACGCGTAATTATTTTCTACAAAAATAGTTATCCAGATTATCATGGAAATGCCGGAGGAAACAAGGGAATTATCTATCAGGAGATTATACGTATAAGGCTTAAGTAAATATAACAGTGGCATTTACATTTAAATAACTCATTAAGTTAACACCGGGATTACTTTCCGTTCTAATTAATAAATTAACATATTTCACGCGATGGCGGCATTCACTTTGCACTCCAATTTTATCTCGCCTGGGGGCCAGAATTTCGATATATCACAGAATTTCGATATATTACCTGTCCATAGTCTGAGTTTACCTGCCAGCAGAATGAAGAACGCGGCCGACAGATCCTGAGTTGCCAAAGGCCTCTTTTTCTCGGATAACCCAGAGTCCATCGGGCCGAGGCATTCCGTGGCATTTGGTATCCTTCTGTTCACCAGGTAGTCAATGATACCCGATTCTCTCAGCCTTCGAATGCTAAGAGAAGAGGAAAAACGACGGCGGTGGCTTTATAATAATAGTAATAGTAATCTATAATAATAAAATCCGAATGGTTCTTTTTCGTTTGTCCGCCCCGGTGGGGACGGGTTAAGTAGGTGATCGGGAGGGTAGGGGATACATGACACATCCACCCTCCTCCTGCAAACCTGTTTGTCCGCCACAGGTGTGGGCGGGGTAAGTAGGGGATCGGGAGGGTAGGGGAGACATGACACATCCACCCTCCTCCTGACGGGCAGCGCCGGGTTCCAGCGCAGCGTAGTGCACGTCATCGAGCTCGTAGTAATAATAATAGTAATTACCGCAGGAAATAAGGAAGGTGTAAAATTTGTTTGCCAGAAAGTATTAGAGGATAAGTGAATATACAAGAAATCTTTGCTTAGTGCCTAGTTCTCAGTGTAGTTTCATTTTGCTCGGTAACCTGAAACCTCAAGCAGTCAATAAAGTAATCGAATCTTATCAGTGATATTCTCTCTCTCTCTCTCTCTTTTCTATTCTATTTTTCTTATCTGTTAGTTTGCTAAATCCCTAGTGAAATTATGGCCATAATATATATATATATATATATATATATATATATATATATATATATATTCGTACGAATGCATATATATATATATGTATATATATATATATATATATATATATATATATATATATATATTCCGACTGTTGATTATCATTGCTTGAAAGTCTCTGTTTGTTTTTTTTTATTTTGTTGTAAATTATTGTAAATTTTTGCCCATTTAGTTTTTCAATTATACATTTCACTCTTTAGAAAAAAAACAAATAATAATAATAATAATAATAATAATAATAATAATAATAATAATAATAAAAATAATAATAATAATAATAATAATAATAATAATAATAATAATAATAATAATAATAATACTCACATGGGATCTACCTGTGTCTTCAGACTGGACCCTTTTGGAAAAGCATAACTCACTTGGCTCGTCTGGAAGATTCCTTGTTTAATGGCATAGTAGGTGCAGCGTCCTTTCTGAAAATCCGATTATATACTTCATACTTCAACAATTTATACTGCAGGTTATTACAAATATTCCTTTTAGATGATTTAATAACCAGCGGTATATGATAAACTACACGAGTTTGATTTGCACTAAAAAATGATCAACAGTCAATGATGTATTACCTAGGTTTGATTCACAGAAAGAAACAATCAACACTCAATGATATATTACCTAGGTTTGATTTACAGGAAGAAACAATCAACACTCAATGATATATTACCTAGGTTTGATTTACAGAAAGGAACAATCAACAGTCAATGATGAATTACCTTAACTTGACTTGCACAAAGAAAAAATCAACAGTGAATGATGAATTGCCAGAGTTTGATTTGCACCAAGGAAGGCATAGCAGAGAGTCTTGCCTTTATGGATTCATTATTTATGCCAAACCGTTCATTTTTAAGGCTAAACAAACCATTCATTACCAAGGTTAAACAAACGATTCATTACCAAGGCTAAACAATGCTAGTCTACGGATGGATGCACGATGAGCTATTTTCCAAAGTTTTAAAACCAAGTCTAAAACTGAACTGTGACCAATTTAATCTGCTGCTTTTATTTATAGTGCACCAAATTCTATGTCTTTGCTGTATATTACATAAGCTATAAAAACAACGTTTGAATTTGAGATCATTATATTAACTGAAATCCATCGTCGTAAAAGGTCAATCGAGGTCCACGAATATTTCATTAAGCTTTGACCAAGGGAAACTTGGTCGCGATTATTCTGACGAGAAAATTATTGAATAATCTAGCAGGCTGCTCTAATTTGCTCTAATTTAATCCCCCCAGGCTTTCGGCTTCACTGTACCCTGTTTTGTAACCTGTTGTCCTTTGTAACGGACTGATGAATTTATTTCGTGATTCACAAACAGCTGTTTTTTTTTTTAATTTTTAATGACTTCTCTGGGGCAAGGATATTAACTATAAAATCCAACGCTTCAGTTTTTATCAGAAAAGAAATCTACAGAAACATAATTCTTGTCATGTTTATTCTTCCCGCAAGAAGCAAATGTATTTATAAACCTGTGCTATTGAGCTATGAATCTTAACTAATCAAATCTATATTGGGAAAAGTAAACAATTCTCTATTGCTTATTATGCTGCTGAGTAATCTAATTTTGCATGAAGACAAAGAGAGCGTAATCAATGGGGTATTATTATTAATCTGGACTAAATTTCCTCCTTCGTGAATATACAGTTTATGTACACTTAATCACAATATGCGAAAATAAAGGTAGAAGTATCATTAACGTTTTCGAGAGCAAAATGTTTTGTACAAAAATTAAAAATGTATTTTAAACCGTTTTTTGAACTTGTGTTTTTCATTGGTCAACAACGAAAGTTTTTTTATTAGGCTCATAATTCGTTTTACATATTTCAGTCTTCATACTGTGGATGCTCTTTTGATTGTCTTTTCGTCTATATAATTTCGTTAGTAGTGTTCTAAAGTTAATTTCGTATTTCAATTTTATGCTCCACTGAATGACTAATTCTATTTTTGTTGGTGGATATTTTACAAAAATTCATTATATTTTTGAGGTTGGTGGATATTTTACAAAAAATTCCGCTTGTCGTTTGAAGCTAAACTACCAGTTTGTCAGCGTTACGCTGGGGGAAAGGAATTAAAATTAAGTTAAAGATACTATTCTATTTCAAGCTAAACAAGGGAGTTTAAAGCAAATTATTTTCAAGAAGGCAAATAGAACTTGCATTTCAAAAGGTTTTTAGCCCTTCTCAAACGATCTGTGAACCTTCTCACATCGGTAATTTGAACTGGACTGAATACAAAATTTAGGCCAAAGGCCAACCACTGGAACCTATGAGGTCGTTCAGTGCTGAAGCGGAAACTGACAGTAAAATTTTGAAAGGTGTAACAGGAGGAAAACCTCGCAATTGCTCTATGAATCTATTGTTAGGAGAGGGTGAAAAGTAAGTTGGAAGAAAGAGAATATGAAAGGAGGTACAGTAAAAGGAGTGAAAGGGTTGCAGAAAGGGGCCGAAGGCACGCTGCAAAGAACCTTGAGTAAAGCCTACAGGGCACCGTATGAGGTGCACTGGCGGCACTACCCACCAACGAGGCATCGGCATTTTGATTTTAAACCGATTAAGCTTATCTCTATTATCGTTTGCAGCATCTGTAAAGCTTACCCCTCGTAACAATATGTTCTGATAAACTGTGGTGCTCAGCTGGCGTAATTTATCATTTCTACTAGAGGATATATTGATTCACATATTGCATCAGACCCTGGTCCTACCGTACAGACTGTGAAGCACTGAGCATCCTGTTAGTAGGCGATGCCCCGTTAGTGTTGCTTCTCTTTTGTTTGCTTCAGTTTAGTATTGTTTCTCTTTTGTTTGCTTTTCAGGAGATCGAAATCAGCTCAAGTTTCTTGCGATTGAGGAGTTTATTCTTATAAAATAAAGCTTTTCTAAATTTTCTTATTCATGCTTATCTAAAATAAAGCTTTTCTAACAAATTATTTTGTACAGATTCACATGGTTGTACTTGAACTTCTCGAATGAAGTGATGACTATGTTTTGCATTACATAACTTTGAAAATATGATTTTGGGAACGATGATGGTATGCTTCGTAAATAGACCTTATTTCTGAATGTTTTAAGTGTGTTACTCTTAGGATTACTAGGATATGGGATTAAATACAAGATGTAAAGAATAAAACTAGAATGACAGAAATAAAAACTTAAAAGCAAGATTTTGGAAATGATGACGGTATGCTCCATAAATAGGCTTTATTTCTAAATATTTTTTGTGTTACTCCTGGGATTATCTCAACATTGAATTAAATATAAGAGGACGTTCAGAATAAAACTAGAATGACAGAAATAAAAACTTAAAAGCAAGATTTTGGAATTGGCGATGGCATGCTCCATAAATAGGCTTTATTTCTAAAAATATTTTGTGTTACTCCTGGGATTATCTTAACACTGAATTCAATATAAGAGGATACAAAGAATAAAACCCTAACGACAGAAACAAAGCCTTAAAAGCTACCTCTTCGTAAAGGGAAGCGTGTCTACTCACTGAACTGAAATCGAGGTGGAGCGCGTATTTGAGAGTGGTCTTGGAGCTTGTCAGTCCCCACCGGTACTCGTGGTATCCACGAGCTCCAACCTCTGCGGACAAGTTAAACATAAAGTTCTTCTTCACGGAGGCGAACGTCGTGCCCTCTTTAGCGTTCTGGTCAGGGAGAGGAACAGGAACGTGAGAAGTTGTGAAAGGATAGACCGAGAGAAGAAAAACAGGATCTTTCCTAGAGAGGGACCCACAAGGGTTTTAACCAAGTCTGCATCCACCCCTTTGAGGCGTGTTGATTTCAAGCCCCTTGGGGATGACGGTCAAAACATAAACAAAAGACTGTAAATATCATAAAGATAATGACCCCAAGAAATATCAGTCCTAGATAACGACCCCCGAAAACCCTTGAGGGTCAGTGCCTAGGAAAGACCCGAAAATCCAAAACACAGAGCCAATTGCACTTACGGCGAGAGCGATCATGAACCGGGTATCAGAGTAGCCGTAGATTTTGGCGTCAGTCTTGGCCAGAGTCTCAAGGCTATTGAAGGGCAGGTTAATCAGGGGCTTGACGAGCATTGCAACCAGGTTGGAGCGATACACGGTGGCCAGAATGAACGCCATCAGGAGCCAGAACCCGGTGATTATCCGCACGGAATTGCCAACTGGTTGCCAAGGAAAACCTGTGATGATAATAATAATAATAATAATAATAATAATAATAATAATAATAATAATAATAATAATAATTATACATGCATATATATATAAATATACATACATATATACAGATATTATAAAAATATATGTGCGTATATAAATAAAATTGTATATATGTATGTAAATATAAATAAAGACAAAATCTTTGACTTTGCAGACTAAGTAAAGGACAAGAAGTCGAAAGGCCTTGCAGTACCTCATTGTTTCTCTTTCCTTCGTGGATTTGGTCTTCATTTACATATTCATCACGTTCCACATTTTCGTGATTCAGTTATAATTATATATATATATATATATATATATATATATATATATATATATATATATGTTATATATTATATAATATATATATATATATATAAAAATAATATATATATATATATTTATATATATGTATATATACATATACATACATACACGTTATATGTTCTTATACGTACTCTGGGTGAGGAGAGCACAGAACGT
The DNA here is from genome assembly GCA_039081455.1 of Macrobrachium rosenbergii. Lineage (NCBI taxonomy): Eukaryota > Metazoa > Arthropoda > Malacostraca > Decapoda > Palaemonidae > Macrobrachium > Macrobrachium rosenbergii. The sequence goes on from JANJGK010000023.1 coordinate 41,919,319, forward strand.
CCACTGGTATGGTATTCCGTTATCTATTTCTGGCTGTTTAACTCCCTCCCTATTCACCTGTCCAGCTTCGCCCTTCCTGAAACCATTTTCCAAAATAACTTCTGTTTAGAGTTCGCATGATCGTTCTAAGTTCTTCATTTACAAAAATTAAGATCTTAGTAGATACAAAAAAATGAGGTAAATATTTTGACTTACCATGAACGCTTGCTTATCCAAGAAATAAATGTCAATAAATTCATATTAGTTTATCACACAGTTATGGAACCCCATTATAAATTTACTGACATTTATTTCTTATATATATATATATATATATATATATATATATATATATATATATATATATATACATATACACTGTATATACATGTATGTATATATATGTATATAATATATATATATATATATATATATATATATATATATATATATATATATATAAAATACACACACACACACACATATATTATATATATATATATATATATATATATATATATATATATATATATATATATATATATATATATATATATATATATATATATATATATATATATATATATATATATATATACCATAGAGCTATGAAGGTTACCTTGTTGCCACTTTAAAAACCATCATTATATATGAAAGACTTAAGAAATAGGTAGAGTAACGAAGGGACTTACAGCGCAGGCGCAATCCAGGTATGGTATCCCTTGTTGATCAACGCAATGGTTATCATCATTATTAGGAAGCTTATGAAAATGCCCAGCCAGATCTGTAAGTTTGATCACAAGAGCTATGTTAAATCTTGTTTAATTAACAAAGGGTAAAACCATATGGTTAAGTTAAATATTATCAGGGTACTTCTAAAAATTGTTTCATGCA
>JANJGK010000023.1:41922691-41930239 GCA_039081455.1 Macrobrachium rosenbergii
TGACTTAAAACTCAAGCTTCCAAAGGATGTTGGTTTCAACCTCCCACCGCAGACCCCAAGCTGTGACAGTAACTGATCATGATACAGAACATAGCTATTAAAATATTTGAAATGCTTGTAAAGGTAATTCATAAATGATAAAAAATTCATCACGAAGAAACAGAAGGAAAAAGATATAGATTTTAACTGAGGAACTGAAACATTAAACAAGTAAAAAATGCGCCTCAGTTTCTTTGGCGCAATTGAGTTTGCTGTATGAAACTCTCGGCCACGGCCCGGTGGTGGCCTGCGTTGTTGGCGCCTATAGCGGTGCCAGACGCACAATCATAGCTAACTTTAACCTTACATAAAACAAAAACTACTGAGGCTAGAGGGCTGCGCTTTGGTATGGTTGACGATTGGAGGGTGGGTGATCAACATACCATTTTCCGAGGAAAATTTACATTGTGAAAAAAAAACTAAAATATAACTATTCCACCTTCAAATTTTTTAAAATATTGTAATGTAAGCTAAGTAATGCAAAACCAAGTGGAATAATGTCGATCTCAAAAATCACTCCAAGAAAACCGAGTCTCATCCACATCAAAATTTTCATATCTCTTTCATTATCACTTCTCATTCTTATCATTTCCGGTTTCATCCTTTCAGTGTTAATTTCTTTACATTTCTCATTCTTATCATTTTCGGTTTCATCCTTTTAGTGTTAATTTCTTATAATTTTCGGTTTCATCCTTTTAGTCTTAACGATTTTTATGTATGTTTGCTTACGGCCATTTGCATCAGAAATAAGGCTTTTGAGTTTGAATTGAAACTGATTTTGAACTGAGATCTTACCAGTAACCCAGGTGGTTCAAGATGATGTCCAGAAGATCGACTGCAGATCCCATAACCTTGTAGGGTGGGGTATTGTCGACCACGATGATGAAGGGGTCGAACTGAGGAGAAAATATATACTTTTATTTATTTCACCTCTTTTTGATAAAAAAAAAAAAAGTGAAAAATTGGCCGAAGTTTCTTCAGCGCAATCGAGTTTTCTGTATAGTGTATAACGCTGTCTGAAACTCAGCCACGGCTCATGAAACTCTCAGCTGGCCTTGGTGGCCTGTATTGCTGCGTTGACAGACGCACGATCATGGCTAACTTTAACCTTAAATAAAATAAAAACTACTGAGGCTAGAGGACTGCAATTTGGTACGTTTGATGATTGGAGGGTGGATGATCAACGTATCAATTTGCAGCCCTCTAGCCTGAATAGTTTTTAAGATCTGAGGGAGGACAGAAAAGTGCGGACAGAAAAAGGGCGGACGGACATACAAAGCCATCCCAATAGTTTTCTCCTACAGAAAACTAAAACGAACTAACTTTGAGCTTGTGGATGAAACGAGCCAGACTAAAAAGCTAAAAAAAAAAAAAAAAAAAAACAGCAAATCACACACAAAAAAAACAAACATTTTAAAAAACAAAGTAACCAACTGCCCGCGGATGGGAATAATGGAATTGGTCACACTAACGAGCTAAAAGATTAAATGTTTATGCTACATGCCTCTTGTGGATCAAAGTATCTTTCCACAAAGGAATACTATAGCTTGATGGAAATAGCATAGTACTGCTACGATTATTCTGACATCAATTAACGCATGGAAAAATAAACTGTAGTACTTTAATAGTTGTTATAACTATGAATAAAAGTTAGCTTACAATCTCCGTGTTATGGGGTAAATCAAAGTCATCTAAGCAACAGCAGTAATCAAACATGAATGATTCATATATATATCCATTCCGTTTATTGTGAACAGATGCCTGTAACTTGAAGAGCCTTGAAACTATATTTAGTTTACTCCACAGAAGGAACAAAATATGTAAGCGGGACACAAAATACAATTTTATGAAAGTGAGCACAATATTTTAGCCATTAATAGAAACTTACCCTTGCAATGACGAGTTTAAGACAACGCTTCTTACCGACGGACGCCATTGTAACAATCTGTCGGAAGATAAGTAAGGCAAAAAAGCTAATAAATCTTGATGTAATGTTCACTTGATTACAGTCAGTGGCAGAAACAGTAAATAAATAAAAAAGAATGGGAAACTGGAGGTAAATATTTGTATATGTTTTTTTTTTTAAATGGTAAGCGAGACTTTATTATAAAGCAGGGTAAGGATAAATCAATTACTTTATTGTTCAGAGAGAGTATTTTATTATAGAGCAGGATAAGGATAAATCAGTTACTTTATTATTCAGAGAAACTATTTTATTATAAAGCAAGATAAGGATAAATCAATTATCTTTATTATTCAGAAATATTTAACTGAAAATAATATTCCTTAATAATGGGCAATCGGCAACTTTACAATCCTGCGTTAGATAAAATTGGCTTAGTGCCACGAAAAAAAGAGCAGTTTGACAGCTACAGCTAAATAAGCTAAATAGGCAATACAAGTTCAGCCTGTTTCACGGATTCGTAAATAGGATTTCCTGCTGAAGAGGAAAGCGAGTCGCTACTTACACCGTGATTGAATTTTGAAATATTGTGCGCATAATCACCGGCTACGCAAACGAAACTTGGTTACAATTTCGAACAGGGCCAAATAAAGTATCCATAAAGGATGAAATGAAACAAGTTTTCTGTACAGCGTATAATGCTGTATGAAACTCTCAGCTACGCTCAGTTGCTCCCCAGATGCGGTCAAGAGAGGGTGCGTCGGCGACGCCTCCGGAAAGCGCTGCCAGACGCACGATCCATGGCTAACCTGAACCTTAAATAAAATAAAAACTACTGAGGTTAGAAGGCTGCAATTTGGTAGTTTGATGATTGAAGGGTGGATGATCAACATACCAATTTGCAGTCCTCTAGCCTCAGTAGATTTTAAGATTTAAGGGCGGACAGAAAAAGTGCGGACGGGCGGACAAAGCCATCTCAACAGTTTTCTTTTACAGAAAACTAAAATCTGTCCAGAAACCGTGTTACTCAGTCTCTAGGGTCAACTTACCTCCGTGGCAGCTGAAGGTAGAATGCGCTCCCACCTGGTAACTTCCAATAAGAATCTTATATTGCAGTAAAATCGAATTCGAGATTCGACCTTTTCTGTACTGATGTTTTAAACAACATCTTTTTTTTTTTTTTATTTCAGACATTCGAATAGTAACACTCCACTGATTGCTTTTGTGTCATAAATAAAAAGAAATATTTTTGTTGTAGATTTGATTTTATCGATGAACTACTCATACGTATGTATTGTTGCAGAAAACATTATATTCAACAATTTATGGTACCTTCATTTCATAAATCTGATGGAATATTTTAGATGGCTTGATTCATTACATACATACATACGTACAAACAGATAGAGGGATAGATATTATTAGGATAAGCACTGTCTTCATCAATGCATGTTACCTTCATTTCATAAATATGTTGGAATACTTTAGAATATTTAAATAATTATGTACATACATACATACATGCATACATACATACATACATACATACATACATACATACACACACAAATATAGAGGGGTAGTTAGTGTTGCAATAGGCACTGTCCTCATCAAGTTGACATCATCACTGCATAAATCTGATGGAATACTAAAAAAAATCTGAACCATTACATACATACATACACATATACATACATACATACATGCATACATACATACATTAATACATACAGACAGATGGATAGACACAAAGAGCAACTACTGAAATGCAAGACTTCAGCTGCAACAGCTGAATCAATTATGACACCCCCTCACCTCACCCTCTCCCCCTTTCCAAGAAATTCTTCACACCATCCATCTCGCATACCAAAATAGGTGGCTCTAACATAAGACACACCAAATGCATTTCTCTTATAATCTTCTCTGGAACAAGAGCAATCATCCGTTCCACTTCAATTTCAGCAACCATCAGCAAAACACCAATCACTGGAGCACCAAGGAGCAATTACTGACTTGAAGGTCAGAGCAATTCACGCGCTCAGAAGAGTTATTCAGAGCGAATAAACAACAATAAGTGGTAACGTATAAACAACAAAAACCCGTGTTATTTTGTATTGCATGACTAAGAATTGATCATGTAACCTTACACAGACTGGAATCTCTAGTTATTGCTGGTCGATAGCTTATGTACAGGTCTTTGTAAAAGACATGTTATAGCTAACTACTTATATAATTTTGAATCTCTCTCTCTCTCTCTCCCTTATATATTTATATATATACATTATATATATATGTATATGTATATACATACATACATACATATATATATATATATATATATATATATATATATATATATATATATATATATATATATATGCATAATGTTCGCAAAGGTCAAATGATGAATCAGATTCTCCAGACGATCTGAGAGTAGAAAGACTGGAGGGTGTTTGGCTGGTTAACGTGTATATTCCGGAACTGTTATGAGGGCAAGATTGCCTTAAAGAATTATTGGCATGTGTGTATAAAAGGGTCTGATATACCACTGATGAGCGTCTTAGGTGCACAGAATAGCTAATATTGTGGGACTTTTCTGAATAAGGAATCATCTAATACTCAGCAATTGTATATGGTAGCAACTGTTTATAAATGGCAGATACTCTTTGGTTACAATTTAACAAAGAGAGAGAGAGAGAGAGAGAGAGAGAGAGAGAGAGAGAGAGAGAGAGAGAGAGAGAGAGAGAGAGAGAGCATAACCCAATAACGAAATTTTATCATTTAACAAAGTCATCTGACTATCATAAACCGTGACTTGGACATATCCTACATTCATGTGTGTCAATTACAAAGAACTTATTATCCTTTTTGTATACAAAGAATTTTTCTCCCTGTGGCGAACCTATAGAGAAACGTTCAAACCACCCAGCATTAAGCTAAAACTGTAGACTTTTAAAACAAAAGTAAATTAATCTACTTCATACTGTTTCGTTGACATTAAATCTTCAGAGTCAGGAGATTATGTACAATTAATTCCGAAACTGATTCGCTTTCGGACAAAAAATCGTCTGGAGGGAAAGTTAGGCCCGCCAGTTTTTTCGTCTACGTGATGTTGCATTGATATCCCGGACAAGAGCCGAGAAGAGCTTTGCTGGAACCGGAAGACGAGAGAAGAAGAAGAAATAAAAACACTTGTTTTTGTCTAGACTTTTTGTTTTCTTTAATCCACTGTCGTTTCCACCGGGCCCCCGAAGTTCTATTGGAAGTTTCGGTTGCTACCCCATGTCTTTAAAGAAGAGAGCACGAATGAAAGGTTACGGTAGATGGGCTGCTCTGTCAAAGAACAGAAATTCGACTCTTCTTTTATGATCTACGAAGAGAAGGTATGTAAGGTTATGCAGACCTCTCGAGCTACAAAATTTGATTGCTAACTGTCTTGACAGAGAGGAGTAGCATAATTTAACCTTGGGGTGAACTGCAATCAACTAAGAGATACTCGTCCAAATACTGTTTATGAATGCGTGCCACCCAACTAGGTGTAAGGTTTTACTGTCCTCTGAATTTCATGCAGTTCATAATTTCTCTTTAAACCCAGCGCCGACAGTCCCAAAAAAGAGAATAGATGAATGGGTTTTAACAAAAAATGAGACATATAGCAACCTCGGGATGACTGTAAGAAAAAGGGAAAGTCGATATAAGAGGAGAAGATACTTGTATTTTTAGTTTTCTGTAAAAGAAAACTATTGTGCCGGCTTTGTCTGTCCGTCCACACTTTATTCTGTCCGCCCTCAGATCTTAAAAACTACTTGGGCTCGAGGGCTGCAAATTGGTATGTTGATAATCCACCCTCCATTCATCAAACATACCAAATTGCAGTCCTCTAGCCTCAGTGGTTTTTATTTTATTTAAGGTTAAAATTAGCCATAATCGTGCTTCTGGCAACGATAGGATATGCTAACATTGGGCCGTGGTTAAAGTTCCATGGGCCGCGAGAGACAGATCTATATTCGGTGGCCTTGATTTACGCTGTAGCGGCTGTACAGACAACTCGATTGCGCTGAAGATACTTAGGCGCATTTTTTACTTGTTTTTTAAATTACGGTTTTACGCTCATTTGCAAGAGCCTGAGGTGCGACTGCCCTCCTGGATTAATTATCTTGGGCAGAGGACAATATTTTTGGGACCAGTAATCAACTGTACATCCAAACTCTTAATCTGATCTCACATTTGATATACATTTATATGTTCTTAAAGACTTCATATTTGTCATGAAAACCAAGGGAATCCCTCGTTCATTCCACTGTAACACTGTGTTTGATTAAGTCCCCCTTTTTATTGTACCCATTTTCTTTTATTTCACGTAACATATAATTTCTGGAGGATGTAAAAAAACTCTCATTGGACCTGATAAAAAAAAAAAAATTAGAAAAATTCAACGGAAAACTGTGGAAAACTTGAAGGGCTGCGGACAACAAATTTTTATTGTTTTCTGTAATGCAAAAAGGATAACCAATGAAATTTGAATGGAGGGGAGCTCGGAAAAAAAGCAAAATATGATCTGGGTTCACAGTCTTTTGCCGGAAAAGAGAATAGAGTGAATATTGAAGGAAAAATATTAAAAAGATTATAACCTAAAGGGCCGAGAGAAGAGGTTTTGAGCAAAGGGGGAGAGAGAGAGAGAGAGAGAGAGAGAGAGAGCGAGAGAGAGAGAGAGAAAACCCTGATATCTTTACTGACTTCTCCATTACCATGTTAATTACCAGTATGATAAAAAGACGATTTTCTTTGTGAAGTTCGTTTGAAAATTATTCTTTTGTTTACCTAGTTTTCTAAAAGAATATGACCTGTGGTAACATAATCTTAATTGCAAGGTATTTTAGTCCTCAATGAATATTTACCCTACCACAAGTCAATTCTAGTTATTACAGACTTTTTGTTGTTGTTATGTTTGTAATGCGTACAATGCGGGGACAGTGATCTCATTATTGGTGCTAGAATTAAATGAAGTAATGAAGTAGAAGGTGCTTATTGTGATTCTTAATAAAAAAAACAAGTATTTTTCACACTTTCTGAATAGTTCGAATAGATTCCAGTTAGGTTACTTTATTTTTTTTAGTGTGGAAAAGCCAAATACTACCAACCTAAATGCCCTCCTCTACCCCTTGACTTGATGAATATAAGAAAATCAACAAGGAAGGAGGATGTCTTGTGATTAAGAAGTAAGGAATTGGGAGAAATGCCTCGTGAAGTAAAAGTTGAAAGAACGAGTATATAAAAAATATATGAAGTCTGTAACGTGGAGAGAGAGAGAGAGAGAGAGAGAGAGAGAGAGAGAGAGAGAGAGAGAGAGAGAGAGAGAGAGAGAGAGAGAGAGAGAGAGAGAGTAACTGTATGTTATTTTAAGCGGATACTGTCCCCACGTTACTGAAATAAACAACCACAAATATATATATATATATATATATATATATATATATATATATATATATATATATATATATATATATATATATAAACGCAAATGTTTTTTTAACATACAGCATGACCGCACAATTATCTGTAATCGAAAATTAACAACCATAATAACAAATATCAGCACCACCAAT
>JANJGK010000023.1:41930339-41942839 GCA_039081455.1 Macrobrachium rosenbergii
AATCAAATATTCATATAGCTGCACAATCAATTCACACGTTCATTCCTCAATCTTGCTGTCTCCAGTTTACCACACTATATTCAAATCAAAGTTACTCCTCGAAGAAGTTTTTAAACTTTTGAATAACTTTCTGCACCTTCAGCAACAACTAGAATACATTTACGATCACTTTTCTCAGTAACAACACCTGCCTTTCTCTAGCTCCTTTGTTTTCACTACTGCACTGAAATATTAAACAATCACTTTTACACTCACCAGTCACTATCACGACCACTGATTTTGCCTGGTTTTCCCATTGTCTCTATTTAAAATAAAAGAAGAGTAGTAAAATCTAATATTAAAAAATAACACTTTGCCTAGAAAGGTTCATTTCATGAGGCCAAATGTCTAGTGTAGAATCAGAAACACTTACTTTGTCTACTCTCTTCATCTTCCCTATTTAAAAAAAAAGCAAATGTCTAATGTAGAATTTAGAACACTTATTTGCCTCCTTTCCCTATAGTCCCCTATCTAAATAAAAAAGAAGAGAATAAAATCTAATATTAAAAAATATGGCTCCAACTAGAAAGGTTAATTTCAGGAGGCCAAATATCTAATGTAGAATTTGGAACACTGTTGAGTGAAAGGCCTTGCTTTAATAAAGTGATCGAATTTGAATTCAGAGGTACCCACTTTACGTTATGCATATTCAAGACGAGTTTACACGCCTGCTCTGAATGCGTACGTTCTCGATATTTTCTTGAAATCCATTAAAGCGACGGAAAAAAAAAGCAGGCACACCTTTCATGCATTCAACGCGCTTGGTCATTAATATTCCTTTTGATATGCTTCCGGTTCCACTGCTTTCATCATGAAATAGACCCTCCTCTCCTTGAGAGAGAGAGAGAGAGAGAGAGAGAGAGAGAGAGAGAGAGAGAGAGAGAGAGAGAGAGAGAGAATGACGTTTGTTTAATTGAATTCTTGGAAATGCAATCCCTAGACGTGGGGCGAATGTCAGTAAAAAGCTTCTCAGTGATTTACGAGTTTTTTTTTTTTTACCTAAAAGATCTCATGATTGTGTGATTTATGCTAAGATTAGTGTATGAGTAATCTTAAAAATCTTCCGACTTTTATTTTTCGTTCTCATGAACAAATTCTTTCCCGTAATGAAAGTGATTCTAAAGAGGAAAAAATATGTGATGTCACGTTCAACGTTGAGGGCTAAATCTAATTGAAAGTCCAAGGGGATAAACCTTTTACAATGTCAACCGTTTCGTAAACCTACTCTGAGGAGCCTTCCAACCAACAATGCGCCACTCACCTCTGCCTTACACGTACTCTTGTGCTTCCTCTATACTGACAACCCTCCTTTGGGACACCACTTTCTAGGCATCAGACCAAATTGTAATTCTGGGCAAGTAATTTCCATGTGGGGGAAAGAGACCAATGGCGTTTTGTTCTCTGTAATACTCAAGGTTCTTTGCACCGTCCCTTCGGCCCCTAGCTCTAACATCTTTCATTCCTTTTACAGTGCCTCTGTTCATATTATCTTTCTTTCATCTTAATTTCCATCCTCTTCTAGCAATTGTTTCATAGTGCAAAAGTTTTCCTTCTGTTACACCTTTAAAATCTTTTATTCTCAACATCCTTTCAGCGCTGAATGACCACACAGGCCCCAGCGCTTGGCCTTCCAATTCCATTGTAGCTTTGCCTCTTTTAATTACAATAAAAGTCTTCTAACGTAAAGGAGGAATAAGAGGAAGCAAAAAAAAAAAAAAAATCACGACGAAGAAGAAGCAGAGGAAAAATAAATTTGATCATGAATATTTTCTGAGCGCCAGAAAAAATCTTTTCCTTATATTCCTGGCATCAAGAAAAGTTAAAACTCTCAACTCGACTTCTAAACTGCCAATGGAGCAAAGCTACACGACGTACAATATATGATTGCATTCCCATGAAATATTGGGGAGGAAATGGATGCGAAGTCTGACGCTCAGAGAGAAAGGGATGACGGACGTTGTTTACCTGGGACCATTTCAGAAATCTTTCCACAGGTCTACACAGAAGACGGTGGGTGTGTAAAGACACCAAATCCTATTATTCTCCTTTACAGGTCATGAAGTGGTTATAAGAGTATGTTATTTTATAGGACTGTTGAGTCATATTTCTTGACTCTCACAAAGGTGCCCCAAGAAACCTTGATTTGTAAAGACAAAATCCTGATATTCCGTTTCTTAACAGGGCATGTGGTGGGTATGAAATTAGGACGTTTTATTGGACAGTTGAGTCGTATTTCTTAATGCTCACAAAAGGTGCCCTGAAAGCCTTATATTTTAACAAGTAAAAAATGCGCCGAAGTTTCTTCGGCGCAATCGAGTTTTCTTTACATCATATAATCTAGGCCACCGAAAAGAGACCTATCTTCCGGTGGTCTCGGTATATTGCTGTATGAGTCGCGGGCCATGAAAGTTTAACCATGGCCTGGTGGTAGCCTAGCCTATCTCGTTGCCAGACGCACGGTTGTGGCTAAATTTAACCTTACATAAAACAAAAACTACTGAGGAAGGAAGGCTGCAATTTGGTATGTTTGATGATTGGAGGGTGGATGGTCAACATAGCAACTTGCAGCCCTCTAGCCTCAATATTTTTTAAGATCTGAGGGCGGACAGAAAAAATGCGCACAGAAAATTGCGAACGGACAGACAAAGCCGGCACAATAGTTTTCTTTTCAGAAAACTAAAAAAGGGTCAAAACTTGGACAAAGTAAAATTCAAGAAGGTGGACAGCTAACTTGGGTTAGAACGGAAGTAAAGGACAGAGGAAATTGCAGTTGTTCGCAACAGAATGGCTCAAAAGACTTCGTTCCTGCGTACAGTACGCCGTACACTATACTCTGTATGCGGTATACAACAGCGAGGAATGGAACTTTGGTGAATATGCGATGAAAAACGTTTGACTTTGACCATATGAATAGGCGAATTGTATTCAAACCTTATCCATTATAAATCCCTTCTGATTTAACTGATTTACAAGTAATTGTGAATTCCATATTTACTGATATTTGGGAATACACAAGCGCATAGAGACACACACAAATATATATATATATATATATATATATATATATATGTATATATATATATATATATATATATATATATAAAGTATACCTATGTATATATATAAATATATATGTATATACATACCAACATATATACATACATACATACATACATACATACATACATACATACATACATACATACATACATACATATATGTATATATAATATATATATATATATATATATGTCTTCTTGCTGGACAGACATCCTGTAACTCTATGGTCACCACCAGATGTCTAATCTGGCATATCAACCTCCCCCGCCTGTTGATAATGAGGCTTCAAAAGTTTATGCTTAAAATCGGGAAGCTGACACTTGGAATCTGGTAAAGTAACTAAACGTAAATTCAACTGCACGCTCGAAAAGAACTAATCACATCAATACTTCGAACGATATTATAATTCAAATAATAATCGAAAACGGAAGGTGGAAGACTATCCAAAATTTATATTTATTTTCCAGAAAGTTCTTCTAATTCCTTTCCTGATGCCGTTTAATCGAATCATTACCGAGGAATTAATGCTGCATCACATTCCATTATCCGGAGATCACAAACAGATTCGTTGTCTGAGCCCTGGCTGGGCGCTTCGGGTGGAGGTCTATTGCTCTGTCAGCTGCGATATTAAACTTCAATCAGTTTTTGGGGGCGGGGGGTTATGGGTGGGTGGCTAAATACTTCATCTATGGGGAAAAGGAACGCTGTTTTTGCCACCGCAGTATTGGTTAGGAAGCCAAGAGGGAAATGGAATTCAATTTCCCCGCAGATGTTTCATTCTGTAAATTTTTTCCGTGTTTGTTATCCGCGGTATCAAGTAAAAATTGAGTTTATCGTGTGTTTATAGATTTCTTTTACATTAACTAAAATTAATTTGAAAAAATCAATACGAAAATTTCACTCTTTCAAATTTGAAAAAAATTGAAAAATCAATACGAAAATTTCAGTTTCGAATTTGAAAAAAATTTAAAAAATCAATACGAAAATTTCACTCTTACAAATTTGAAAAAAAATTTGAATAAATCAATACGAAAATTTCACTCTTTCAAATCTGAAAAAAATTGAAAAAATCAATAAGAAAATTTCACTTTCAAATTTGAAAAAAAACTGAAAAAATCAATACGAAAATTTCACTCTTTCAAATTTGAAAAAAATTGAAAAAATCAATACGAAAATTTCACTCTTTCAAATTTGAAAAAAATTGAAAAAATCAATACGAAAATTTCACTCTTTCAAACATGAACCACTTAATCAAAGAGCTACATAATATTATACGTTATGAGAGACTGAATTTCATTTATCAGTAAATTACTCAGTTCTGTAACTTAGTAAAATACTGATAGATGAGCCGCGGCCCATGAAACTTTAACCAAGGCCCGGTGGTGGCCCATGGTATAGCGTTGCCAGAAGCACGATAGTGGCCAGCTTTAACCTTAAATAAAATAAAAACTACTGAGGCTAAAGGGCTGCAATTTGGTATGTTTGATGATTGGAAGGTGGATGATCAACGAACCAATTTGCAGCCCTCTAGCCTCAGTAGTTTCTAAGATCCGAGGGCGGACAGAAAAAAATTGCTGACAGAAAAAAGTGCGGACGGACAGACAAAGCCAGCACCATAGTTTTCTTTTACAGAAAACTAAAAAAAGAGAGAAAGATGAGAAAGAAACAAATAAATAAAAGCCGCCCCTCCCTCCCAGATCGTTCGGACTCTAATCAGGACATAAAACTCAAAGCAATGGACTTCAAAAACAAGAGAAAGAGATGAAGGACAGAAGGAAAAAAACATCGCCTTTGATGAATGGGTCCTTTCAGCAAAAAAAGTGAAAACAAGAAAATGTTGTTGTGATGAAAATTTTCGAGAGAAAAGAAAAACGTTTTATGCATAACGATTCAGAAGAATCTAATGGGGAAAACGATTGCAAAGACATTGGAAATTCTCTTCGATGTGGAATCTACATTTGTATGTAATTGGAACCGCTATAAAGTTTAGATTTTTTTTCACTAAGCCTTAGGATAAAAGAGATTCGTTCTGTTTAATAGTACAATATAAACTTACGTTACAGTTACGTTATAGGCTAAGTTTGTATTTCATGTAAAAATTAAGGTATCTTTATGAAAAAAATAAAATCCTCACAAATCTCGGTTAATAATATGTGTGTGTGTATGTGTGTGTGTACGCACACTGTAGAACTGGTGAAATGGTTAGCAAAGGACAACAGAGACGGTGGAGTCATGTGCAGAGAATGGAAGACGATACGACGAAAAGCCTTGATAGCAAGGAAGTGAGAAAGGAGGCAAAGTTTTGGAAGTTATCTGCACAGAGTAATCATCCTTGGTTCAGCAGTTAAAGTGTAAATGTAGCATTGGCACTGTATGTTCTTTCTCTACAAAAACCATCGAGAGAGAGAGAGAGAGAGAGAGAGAGAGAGAGAGAGAGAGAGAGAGAGAGAGAGAGAGAGAGAGAGAGAGAGAGAGAAATTTATTTTGTCCTTATAAATTTCTGACATAGCCTAATCCTTTTGAATAGAGTTTTCTATAAAAAATAGATATTTCTATATTTTTGCGCTTGTTTACGTGAAACATGCTCAGTCTTTATATACACCTACGCAATTGCGTAATGTTATTCTATTATCTTCTCTTTAAAAAGCGCTCTTTCTTTATTTAGACGTCATTATAAGCTATTCTTACTGTTGGTGGTGCAGTATTACCCCATTCTTTTCTTTACAGACTGGGATGTAATTGGCTTTTTTGGGATTAGCGCACTTAGTTTTGTATTGCCCAGAATTACATATTTCATAATGGCATCAACCTTTGGTGAAAAATGTGCTTTAAAATTCAAATGTCTTTTAGAAAACTTAAAATAATATCCTTTTTGAGTTCTGATTATCAAAGAGAATTCTGGGGAAGATATTTTCTTCTCATTCTTCACAAATTTTTATTCCTATTTTGTAAAACAGGGGAACTAAACCAAAACAGAAGTAAAAAAGAAATAGAGAATCAATCTGCCTTTTAGTTGTTAAGGAAGGAATTTACTTTACCTCAATTTTTTCTTTCTTTTTTCCAGCAAGCTGTCCAGCCTTTCAAACTCGCTCTTTCCATTCTCTGCAGCGTTGAACGGCTGAAAGTGCCCCCCCCCCCCCCCCCCGCCGCTGCTTGGCTTTGCAGCCAAATTTTCGAAAATAGATAAACAAATTACCAATAAAAGAATAAATAAATAAACAAATTATCAATAAAAAGAACAAGATCAAGAAAAGCTAAATAAAAATAGCTTGCCTCGCCATACTTTCTAATACAACAGTGACTTAAGCCGTGTTCTATTTTTTTTTCAAAGAACAGTTTCTTCCCAGAAAAAAAAAAAAATGGTCCCTCGACCTCATCCCTATTGTTTTATCCGAAAACGCTTGACTGATGAGACCTGACACTAATCCGCTTATGGAGGCTTGTGGTGCTGCCATTAGAATCAATTCTATTGACAGCGGAAGATTTGGTAGTCTTCAGTTAGGCTTCTGGATTTGGGGATGTCGAAAAAAAAAAAAAAAGTTTTCCAATCCCTTATTACATCCCTGTACAATATATTTTTTCAATAGTTTTTCAGTAAGTTTTTTTTATAGTTAGTGTTCTTCGGTTGTTTATATTTAATTTCACTGAAAACTTGTGTTGTTTTGGTACTATTCTTTAAATTGATTTTTTTTTTTTTTTTTTTAGGAAATTGACCATAGAACCAAGAACTAGGACACTTCCAGCCATTTAGCGCTTAGGAAAGTGAAAAGAGCGAGTTAGAGTTGTTGGACAGCGCACTGGAACTCTGGAAGCCGGAATGGAGGTAAACTAAACGGGAAAAAATTTGCGTAGCTACGGCCCGAAGGGCACTGCAAATAACCTTTAGTAATGCTTACAGTGCACCACGTGAGGTGCACTGATCGCACCAAGGGAAAAAATACTACAGGGAAAAACAAGAGAAGTTAAATGATTTTTCCGTTTAACAAAGAGTTTTAGGAAGAGAAAGTTCCTCGTTGGCAGAGTGGGTTCCGTTCTCAGCTAGCACTCCGCTGGCCGCGAGTTCGAATCGCCGACCGGCCAATGAAGAATAAGAGGAATTTATTTCTGGTGATAGAATTTCATTTCTCGCGTAGGTCCCGTTGCTAGGTAACCAGTTGGTTCTTAGCCACGTAAAATAAGTCTAATCCTTCGGGCCAGCCCTAGGAGAGCTGTTAATCAGCTCAGTGGTCTGGTTAAACTAAGGTATACTTAACTTATTTAGGAAGAGAAGATGCTGAAGGGATAAATCAATGAAGAGGGAATGCTCCAAGACTATAGCAAAATTTGACTATCTTGGTGATTATGAGCTTTATGTATGGTTTAACATTTATGATGAAAAAGCATTGAAAAGAACATGAAAACTAAGTCTGAAATAAATGAATAATATTTGAGCAAGATTATAATTTTAATCAGCGCAGTGATACGCAACTAAAATTAAATAGAGAGAGAGAGAAAAAAAAACAGATTTTAAAAACAATTCACAGCTAAGCGTTCCCATTACTCAAAAAAAAAGAAAAAAAAAGAAATGGATCTTCGTTATGACTGAACATATCAGACTACATTACAAAAATCAATATACAATCAGATAATCCCCTAACCAAAAGTAATCCCTCGAAGCCTAAAGTCTAATAATATCACAATGATTTGAATCTCCAACAACTGGTTAACTCTTCGCTTCTCTAATCCACAAACAGTTCCACCTCAGAATTTACAGAATTCCGCAAAGCTGAGCACACGGAGGGCTCCTTTTTAATAAAAGGTTAAGCTAAGTCATTTATCATCTTCTGTTTTGCTCCCCTTTCCTTTGGGGAAGGGTCACCATTGAGATAATTGTCTTTCTCCCTATTCTCTTTTTCATTTTTCCCTGTCCCCTCGCCTGTAAAGTTTCTCTGCCTTTAATTTCGTTTCGATTTCGCTGTACCCGCGGTCGTTTATCCGATGTTTTTAGTTTTCTGTAAAAGGAAACTATTGTGCCGTCTTTGCCTGTCCGCCCTCAGATCTTAAAAACTACTGAGGCTAGAGGGCTGCAAATTGGTATGTTGATCATCCACCCTCCAATCATCAAACATACCGAAGTGAAGCCCTGTAGCCTCCATAGTTTTTATTTTAGTTAAGGTTAAAGCTAGCCATAATCGTGCATCTGGCAACTATATAAGATAGGCCACCACCGGGCCGTGGTTAAAGTTTCACGGGCCGCGGCTCATACAGCATTATACCGAGACCACCGAAAGATAGATCTATTTTCGGTGGCCTTGATTATACGATGTACAGAAAAGTCGATTACCCTGAAGAAACTTCTGCGCATTTTTTAGTTGTTACCTTCGAAGAGGGTAGTTTTTTTATTCCAGACTTCATGCACCTTCCTCCCTTTCATATTTTATCTGAATTTGTAACTTGTAGGGTCGTTACACCACCTGACTGTGTCCTTTATCTATCAATGAATTTTAACGCATATATTGAAGGGAATTTGTAGCTCCAGTTTGTTATGCAAAATCTGTCTTCAAGTTTCATTTGTTTACCAATTTATCTGCACTTGTTATTCTTACGTTTCTCAATATACTGGTCATTAATCTCTCTCTCTCTCTCTCTCTCTCTCTCTCTCTCTCTCTCTCTCTCTCTCTCTCTCTCTCTCTCTCTCTCTCTCTCTGCCCTTGACCTCTTTCCCTGAGCGCCGTTGGTCACTATATTTTTTATGAAACGAATAGATATTTTCCCAGGAATGTTTTCTAATTTTCCAGACTAAAAATTTAACATGAAATTCGACTTCCTCGGATGAATGCAATAGAATTATTTGTTCTGATTCGCTTCGGCTACGTTTCCAGCAACGTACAAATATTATTACAAAGCATCTTTAGATGAAATAAATGTCAGCTTTCAAACTCCCCCATCCAAGAATAAAATCAGTAACTTATTTAGCGAACTTTATAAAAAACGTCGCTTTGTTCAATTATGTACAAATTAATATAATCATATGCGTATACTATAAGCTTTGTGGAATAAATGCATACATTTGCTAGAACAGAGAGAGAGAGAGAGAGAGAGAGAGAGAGAGAGAGAGAGAGAGAGAGAGAGAGAGAGAGAGAGAGAGAGAGAGAGAGAGAGAGAGAATTTTTATTGTTGAGGTGTTTAATCCATGTATGACCTTATGTTAAAAGATGTTATGTATCATATGTATCAAATTATTATTTTCATAATTCACTGTGCTTATTTTAAAGATTTAAAAAAAAAAAATTTCGCATTAGATTTCTTTGCTGCTGTAAGTTAATTTTTATTTTACAGATGCTAATATTGTTGCTTTTCAGATATACTTATATACAGTATATAAATATATATATATATATATATATATATATATATATATATATATATATATATATATATATATATATATATGTATATATATATATATATATATATATATATATATATATATATATATATATATAAAGTAATTTCTCAATTAGAAGGGATGAGGTTGCGGGCCCTGTACCCTAAATCTTCCACAATGCAGCTTACTAAAGTAGGCTAGCTACCACATACATAAGCCTTTGGGCTTAATTAGATCTTGTAAGAATCGTTTCCGGTAGCTTTGGAAACAAATCCAGGTACTCTTGTTGTAGAGGCTTTTGTCCTAACCACTAGCTTACGATTACTTATATACACACGTACACACACACACATATATATATATATATATATATATATATATATATATATATATATATATATATATATATATATATATGTGTATATATATATATATATATATATATATATATATATATATATATATATATATATATATATATATCAGCATCAAACTCCCCTTGCAATCATAGTGATCGAACGTCAATTTAAATAGGTAACTATCTATGTACACCGAGTAACATTCATAGTTCCTTGCAATCTGCAGCCGCAGTCAGTTGCTCCCACGCCCCAATCAACAAGTCGTTTAAAACCCATCATATAAAGGTTCCTCGGCAGGATATTGCAAAACAAACAGGCTTTAATGGAATGCTATGCCCGAAACGATAGTTTGGAAACGGTCTGAATTGCATATCTCCCCTTGTGCTACAAACTATTAAAGAAGAAGTTTTGCAACCCTTCAAACTTATAGAATTCTCTGAAATCCATTGAATAAAGTTTATGGTTGAGAATTCTTGCGTAATGCACAAGTAAAATTCTACTACCATAAGTACTGCTGTTATCACAATTATTAATGCTTAATCCTGAGACTTCTACTGCCACTAACATTATCCATTCATTAACTGTTTTCGTTTTTTATAGAATTACAGTATTTTCGCTTCTGAAGTAGTTGTCAGTCAAAGTAACAAAGCACTTAGTCTTTACTCAATGAGGCTCATAAGCAGGCCAATCTCTTATGTTACAAATATACTAATTTTTATGGAATAACGTGAAAGCTGTAATTATATATTTCTATACTGAAATTTGTTCAAATTGTTGGTAATAATAGCTTTCCCATTACACAATATTTTAGGACCAAATTCTTGAAATCAATGCCCAGTGAACCTGAAAAGAGTGTGATAATATTTTATTGTTACCCAAAATGTATTAGCAAAAGCCCGTGCTAGTATAAAATTATCCTCGATCTGAGAATCACATGCAGAATCTCAAGTCACATACAATCCTAATCACAAGCGACCTTCTACCTGAAGCTCCAGAACAACAAATCTACAAGAATCTTACATCCAAGCCAGATATGACCTACAGCTATCAAGTGTAAGCTAAGCTGAACATTGCGCAACTCATGGGCATGCCCTCTATAATTCAAGAGCAATTGGTTCATAGTCTTCAATCTAAACACAACTGACCTGTGGTCTGAAAATAAAGCATGACTGAAAGTCTTATAACTTGAAGTCCATGTACAAATGGCTTGAAGTCCGAGATCCAGCTGCAACTGTCAGAGATTTGAAATTTAAAAGCGACTGGCGTAACTGTCATATGAAAACCAAGCCTAACCGACCTGCAGTCTCAGATCAAAGCACAACTGATGTACTATTTGAAACTTAGGAGCTGTTGCCCAGTCTACTACGTGAGCCAAGTACAACTCTAAACGCTACTAGCAATCTATGGTGTGGTATGAAACACAATTTACAGACTCACTACCCAAAATGAAAGCACAACTGACTCTGGATTTAGGGCAGACAAAACCACCCAACCTAAAATCTCATATCTGGGAGCCACTGAGCTACGATCATTTGACCTACAAAGCATCAAAGCAAAACTCACGTACAATCCCACACCAAGGAAAAACTCATTTATAATCTGGAACCCAATCCTGTGATGATAATAATCTGCAGAAGTTAAAAATGCACCAAGTAATTATAACTTTACAACGCGTATCTATTTCCAGCTTAATTCTCAGGAATTATGCAAATTAAGGGGTACTTCTGATAACAGGTTGGACCACGGTATTTTATCTTTTCCCTCTGGCTGCGTTTGGGAATATTCATCAGTGATATAATTCTCTCTCTCTCTCTCCCCTTTCCATTTGCTGTTTTCCCTCGACACTCGACTTTTAATTCTCCTCTCTTTTCATTCTGTTTCGATTTTGTTATATCATGCTCCTCTTTCCCGTGCTGATTAATGGTATCATTTCAGTCTTTCCTTTACAAGCATAATTATATTAAACTTCACGCTTGTGAACATATTCATACATACATAAAGACATTCATACACACACTACACACACACCCACGTATATGTATATATATACATACACACACATATATGTGTGTGTGTAATTATAATTCTGAAAAGTGGATGAGCCTCAGTGGAGGAAACTAATTTAGTGTTAGTTTCTACATATATCTTAATCTAGAATTCATCAGCTGTGGTTCAAAGTACCCAACAAACACTATGTCATTCATCTGTGTTTTGGAGGCAATGTTTAGATAGTCAACTCCTGATGCTACCTTAGGTAGTCAACTCCTGATGCTACCTTAGATAGTCAACTCCTGCTGGTATCTTAGGTAGTCAACTCCTGATGCTACCTTTGGTAGTTAATTCCTGATGCTATCTTTGGTGGTCAACTCCTGATGCTATCTTTGGTAGTCAACTCCTGATGCTACCTTAGGTAGTTAACTCCTGATGCTACCTGATGCTTATCGATTGTACACTCTTCAAAATCTATCACCAACCCATGCTTCCACGTGACCAAACCATCTTGTAAAACTTAGATCCCTATTTTGATTCAAGATGAAATTCTTATAATTCCTTTGGTGTATCTTCATATATTTCACCAATTAAGTTCCAGTACCACCTATGTTGTGAACAAATTTCATCTCAATGCCTTCAGCCGTTTTCCTTTCACGCGTATTCAACATCCGCACTTCACTTCT
>JANJGK010000023.1:41945339-41957839 GCA_039081455.1 Macrobrachium rosenbergii
CCCGCGAATCCTACGAAACGAGCAAGGGGGGCAATGGGATCCCTGTCAAGATAATAATAAGAAATAAATAAAAGCAATTCTCTTTTCATTTCCCTTCTCCTGTCTCGTAGAGCTGCGATTTCAACATAAATTAAATGAAATTTTAAATTCCACAATCATTCGTCTGTCTCCCTTCTCCCCAAACCCCCTCCAAAAATGTCACCTGGAATAAAATCTCATTAGAAGGATCCATTTTCATAATTGCTTCTAATTGACAGTTTGCTGTTTCCAGATTAAGCTAATTATGTCCTGGGATTTGTGATACATAAAAACAGAAATTAGAGTTTGAGCTCCTCTTGTTTTTTTAGTATAAATCTTTTCATTCCGTAAAATTTAAAATTTAAAAAATGCATCCGTGGCCTGATGCTCTTCTTAGCTGGGGAAAAGTAGTTAATGAAAATTAAAAAAAAAATTAGTGGAGAGAGAGAGAGAGAGAGAGAGAGAGAGAGAGAGAGAGAGAGAGAGAGAGAGAGAGAGAGAGAGAGAGAGAGAGAGAGAGAGTTTAGATTTCCTACTATAAATGCGTATTTCGGATGTGCCTGAGAAAAAATACATTTGGAGCCTAGCATATCCTCAGGCTGTTAGACCTTGCCTAGGTAAACTGGGGATAATAGCTTGATACTTTTATTTTTGTTTACTTGAGAAACTAAAGTAAGATATACTGTTGTTTGATGATTTCCCCCTTAACTAAAAAAAGTGAAGAAATACTCGACAAATGGTATAAAATCATTCGAACATCAGGTCTCTTGATCTGCTATGACAAGCGCCGCGAAAAAAAAAAGCTTACGTTAACTGTATTAAGAATGAGGAAGAACAGTCGACCAGACAACGAGTGACCTAGTATAATGAAATCGTTCTACAACAACATCTAGTTCCTTAGTTATGAATGAAAATGAAACGTGAATAAATTAAGCAGACGGGTGTAATAAGTCTGTCAAGTAAAAAAAAAAAAAAAAAAAAATATATATATATATATATATATATATATATATATATATATATATATATATATATATATAAAATGTGTACAAAAACTAAAAGTAGTGAAGAAGAAGATTCAGGTAAAAACTGTACAACACTGAATTACGCAACGTCCAGACAGTGAGTATAAATAACGTAAAACAACTAAAAGCATAGAAAACGCAAGCATAAATCTCTCAATGGCGATTCACAAAGGCTTGAAAAAAAAAAAAAAAACGCACCCCATTACTTTTTCCGAAATAAATTCAGTTTCTGTAACAGGAGGTTAAACAAAATTATTCATTACCTCCTGTTTTCACTCCCCCTTTCCTTTCGGGAAGGGTCGCTGTTGATATAATTCCTCCTCGCCGCTTTTTTCCCTCTTCTTTTCCCCTCTCTCCCCTCTCCATAAATTCTTCTCTCTTTTGATTTTGTTTTCATTTCCCCCGAGTTCATGGTCGTTTATAGCTTGTTTATTACCGGAATTTTCGCCGTCGATGTTGGCAGTTCTTTCTTGAATTCTACTCGACTAAATTCTCCTCTTTTTATTTTTAATGCGAGGGACTCGGTGGGAATTGGTAGAGGCTTTTGTGTGGCGACTGTTATCAAATGCAAATGTAGGAATAAATAAAAACAAGTAAATAATGCGCCGAAGTTTCTTCGGCGCAATTGAGTTTTCTGTGCAGCCGCTACAGCGTATAATCAAGGCCTTCGAAAATAGATCTATCTTTCGGTGGTCTCGGTATAATGCTGTACACTCTAAAAAATTAACGGTATAAAAGGGGTAGAAAAAGGGTATTTCTAGTGGTTAAAATAGCATACCCTATCGGGGTATATAAGAACCATAATATACCCTTTACAATATACCCTTATCAAGGGTATAACATATACTTGAGATACCCTTACTTAGGGGTGTATTGCAGGTAAAGAATACCCTTTTGCAGGGTATTCTATACGATGTATATACCCGTGTATATTAATTATATGATTAATATATTAATCCAATACACCATTATGTGTAGTTATAGCATACATAAAATCATAAGGTCAATGATTTTAAAAGTTTGGTTTATCAATTTATTATTTTTATTGCACTTGAAAATCAAAAGTAGATATATATATATATATATATATATATATATATATATATACATATACATATATATATACATATACATATATATACATATATATATATATATATATATATATATATATATATATATATATATATATATATATATATATATACATATATATACATATATATATATATATATATATATATATATATATATATATACATATACATATATATATATATATATATATATATATATATATATATATATATATATATATATATATACATATATACATATATATATATATATATACATATATACATATATATATATATATATATATATATATATATATATATATATATATATATATATATATATATATTTATATTATATATACAGTATATATATATATATATACTGGATCCCAAGGCACCTCTCCAGCTAACAACGGATGCCAGTAACATCGCATGTGGTGCTGTCCTACAGCAGGTCATCAACGGCGCCACCCAGCCCGTCGCCTTCTTCAGCAAGAAATTCAATCCCGCAGAGACCCGCTACAGCACCTTCGACAGGGAACTCTGCGCGATGTACTGCGCAGTCTGGCACTTCAAGTTCCTCCTGGAGGGGACGCCCTTCACACCAGCCATTGGTTCACGCCTTCACCAAGCAAGGGGACGCATGGTCTTCCAGGCAGCACCGCCACCTCTCAGCCATAGCCGAATTCACCTGCTCCATCATGTACCTCCCCTGCAGGAAAAATCCTGTAGCAGACGCCCTCTCCAGAGTCGAGTTGAACGCAGTGCAGCTCGGAGTAAACTACCAAGACCTCGCCAGAGAACATGCCGCTGACCCAGAAACCCCGGCCTACCGCACCGCCATCACGTCCCTTAAGTGGCGGGACGTGACCCTCGCCCCCGGAGGCCCAAGTGTCCTCTGCGACATCAGTACGGGTCAGCCCCGCCCCTTGGTTCCAGCCGCACGCCGCCGCCAGGTATTCGACATAATTCACGGCCTCTCACATCCCTCTGGCAGAACCATGGCCAAGCTGCTCTCAAAAAAGTGTTTGGCACGGGGTGCAGAAGGACGCCACGTCCTGGGCGAAACAGTGCCTGCAGTGCCAAACCAGCAAGGTGGGTCGTCACACGCAGTATGGGGTATGCGAGTTCCCGCAGCCAGAGCGCCGCTTCGGCCACATTCATGTCAACGTCATCGGGTCCCTTCCCCCGTCAGGCGGGTCCAGATACCTCCAGACGGTGGTAGACCGCTTGACAAGGTGGCCCGAAGCCACACCTATGCAAGAAGCCACTGCCAGCGCGTGTGCCGAGGCCCTGCTTTCCAGTTGGGTTAGCCACTTCAGCGTCCCGGACCACATCACAACCGACAGGGGCCCCGCCTTCCTGTCCGAATTGTGGTCCGCCCTGGCTCAGCTGCTGGGGACCACGCACCACACCACCACGGCATACAACCCGGCTGCCAACGGCCTGGTCGAGCGGTTCCACAGATCCCTGAAGGCGTCCCTCATGGCCCGCTGCACCGCCGAGGACTGGAAACATCAGCTGCCGTGGGTCCTCCTCGGTTTGAGAACCACCCCCAGAGCCGACAGCACCCCATCCACAGCCGAAAAAACCTACGGTGAGCCCCTCTTGGTCCCGGGCGAACTTGTGACAGAAGATCGCCACATCCCATCACTGCAGAGACTCCGCAACGTGGCCGGCAAGTTCTCCCCTTGCAAGTGCACGTACACCGAGAGGTCGGCCACCTTCACACCGCCAGAACTGTCATCCGCCACCCACGTCTTCGTCAGGGTCGACGCCGTCCGCCATGAAGAACTGGATTAGATTGACAAAAGAACAGTTCGCTCATCTGTTAAACCTGGTGACACCTCACTTTGAAAAAGCTGATACTAAAATGAGGAAAGCTGTGTCTGCTGCACAGCGATTGACCCTCACTCTTCGTTATTTAGCAACAGGTAATCTATGTTACTTGGAATTGTTTATGCCTAGACTAGGCTAATATATCCTAGGCTTGGTGTATTAATTAGGTTATGCATGAAAGATGCTGATCATTTTGTATCTGTACACTGTTCGTTTTTGGGTTGCTATTCATGTTTGATAGATTCTTGTAGGAAAAAAGTAAGCTTAGTCTAGGCTGGTGTACATTTTTTGGATTTTCAGGGGAGGAAAGGACAAATTTGGTCTTGGCATAAGTTAGCCAAGGCCAAGATTAAGATTAAGGTATTCGATAAAATTGTACATAAGGCTACCCAGACTAGACTGTAACCTAATGGCAGGCATCAAAGTAGCCTAGGCTAGGTTAGTAAAGTATTACCAATCTCAAAACAACCACCTAACCTAACCTAGCTATACTGTCTATTAATTGGGTAACATAATTAAAAAATAATTGCGTGTTTACACAATTTATAATAAAAAAAAGTAAATTTTGTGGTTGCACTATTATATTTTAAACTTTATAGTTGATGACAGTATGGTTATTAATTAACTGATAATTCCAGATAAGCTGTAGTACAATATGTCAAGGCAAAAATGCAAGGTTTACAGTATGTACATTAGGAATATATATATTTATACTATTGCTAAGGGAATTTTTCTCTCATTTCAGGAGAATCACAAGTTTCCCTTGGGTATCAATTTCGGATTAGCCATAATCTGGTTTCATCCCTCATACCAGAGACATGCAGAGCCATATACAACATAATGAAAACAGAATATTTAAAACTTCCATCAACTCCTGAGGAATGGAATGAAATTGCTCTGCATTATTTCCAGCAATGGAATTTTCCAAATTGCATAGGGGCACTAGATGGGAAAAGGTGCTAAATGCAAAGCCCCCACATTCTGGTGCTGGTTTCCATGATTATAAAGGTCATTTTAGTATGATCATGATGGCATTAGTTGATGCATCTTATAAGTTCCTGTATGTAAATATAGGTGCTAATGGAAGAGCCAGCGACGGTGGGGTTTGGGATAGGTGTAGCCTAAAGGAAGCAATAGATAGTGAAGTTTTAAATATCCCATCATCATGTTGCTTACCTTTCACTGATAAGCAAAGCCCATATGTCATTGTTGGTGATGAGGCATTCCCAATTAAGCCCTATTTGATGAAACCTTTCCCAGGAAGGGAATTAAACAAAGTAAAAACTATATTCAATTATAGGTTGTCAAGAGCAAGGCGCACATCAGAAAATGCCTTTGGTATCATTCAGTAGTATTTAAGGTGTTATCAAAACCTATCCAAACTTGTCCAAACAATGTAAAGGACATTTTGTTTGCTATAGTGGTTTTACATAATTCTATCCGTGCACAATCTAAGAATTTGTATGCACCCCCTGAAATAAGAGAGAGGTTTATCAAACAGTGGTTTGGATAGTAGTCCTGGACATGGCGGACGTAGTACCAGTGATGCCCAAAATGTAAGGAACACATTAATGGATTATTACTTTAATAATGAAGGGGCAGTACCACTCCAAGATGAACGAGCCTATATGCACTAGTGGACATTTTCTCCCATATGCCTTCAAATATTTGCATTTGTATATACAGTAATCTTAAAATAAAATTCATTATTTGTTCAATTGCTATTATTTACTCCTCAGTACTTATAAGAAAGTTATGAAGAGCGATGTGGAATTTAAATATGTACCCTGCGATACCTGGAGAAACAAACCCTGAAATTGCTTTAATCAACTTTATTACATAGAAAATGTTTAAAGCTGCATGACATCAATCTTGATTAGACTGAACTTTATTGTATACAAAATGTTTACAGCTACAGGAACTTGATTAGACTAGAAAGCCCGAGGTCTTACAGATCATGTATTTGAAATTCAAATTAGCACCAGAGATTAAATACTGACAGAATTTAGCACCAAATTGATAACTACTGTTAACCTACTTTATCATCAGGTAAGCCATATTCCCGCTCAGTTTCCAGGACGACTTGGGAAATCCTAGCTGCTGCAACCTCTTGTCCATTTACTAGTAGGGACCTTATCCAAACCTCAACTGTTTTTTCCACACTGAAACCTAGGTCGTTAGGCGTACTGGTGTTGCCCAATTCTTTGAGGGTTTGCAAGCATTCTTCCTCAAATGAATTTTGTAGCTTCCTCTTCTTACTACTGTTACTTGCTTTTTGGTTCTGTAGAGATGAAGTTGCGGAAGTTGCTGGTGCAACAGACCGATCAGAACTTCCATTAGAAAGGTCAAAGCTGGGGGACACAGGTTGAGTTGAAGAACCCGTACTTGACTCTCCAATTTGAAATTCATCAAAAGTGTTTTGAGTAACCTCAATAACTAGAGGATTATCTATAGGATTTACCTGTAAATAAAAAAAATATATATATTACTCTATTATGAATATGTTGATAACATAAATTGCTGTATAATGGATCAGTTTTAGGTAATGATGCATTAGTAATTCTGATAATTTAAGATTATGGAAGGGCAAGCATAATTCCCTTTACTTAACTAAAAATATTAGAATTTTCTATTGACCTTACTGACCTAACCTTACACTTTTGCTTACCTGGGCCTACAGCAGGTTTATTGTGCAAATTTGATTCGTAAATGGCAAGTAATTATACCTATTATTAAACTGCTATGTAAATAATGTAATACACATATGTATATACTCTTACTTATTCATTAATGTCACTGGAATATGTAGGTTGTGAAGCCACTGTATCATGTAAAAAAGACATCAAATCAAACAATTCCCACTTGGAGCTTGGTTTACCACATGAACCACTTGGAGTAGCCTGAATTTTTTTTATATTCATGGATGAAGTATCCCTTCAGATTACTAAATTTTGCCCGCACTTGATCTGAAAGGGGAAAAACATATATTTAGCTTGATATAAAAATTATTAACTAATGAACTAAATATCTTTACAGAAATTATTTAGGTATATTAAATGTTTCATGCTAGGTTAGCATGATGTCCTCTTTCAGGGCATGGGTTGCAGACTTGCCTACACGTTTAAAATCTTAGGTGAAGTGTGAAAAATTAGGTTAGGATAACCCAAGCTCTCTAGGCTAATTAGTATACAGTCGGCAGTAGTTCAAACTAGGCTAGGAATAGCTTACTTCTAGACCAGCCTATATAGGTCTAGGCATAGCATTGCCGCTGAAAAATAGAATAGTCCTACCTTTATTTACACAACCTGAGTCAGGTTCTGTAGCCTAGCCAGAGTCAGGGTCTGTAGCCTAACCAGAGTCAGGTTCTGTAGCCTAACCAGAGTCAGGTTCTGTAGCCTAACCAGAGTCAGGTTCTGTAGCCTAGCCAGAGTCAGGTTCTGTAGTCTAACCAGAGTCAGGTTCTGTAGCCTAGCCAGAGTCAGGTTCTGTAGTCTAACCAGAGTCAGGTTCTGTAGCCTAACCAGAGTCAGGTTCTGTAGTCTAACCAGAGTCAGGTTCTGTAGCCTAACCAGAGTCAGGTTCTGTAGTCTAACCAGAGTCAGGTTCTGTAGTCTAACCAGAGTCAGGTTCTGTAGCCTAGCCAGAGTCAGGTTCTGTAGTCTAACCAGAGTCAGGTTCTGTAGCCTAACCAGAGTCAGGTTCTGTAGCCTAGCCAGAGTCAGGTTCTGTAGTCTAACCAGTCAGGTTCTGTTGCCTAGTATAGCTACTAGCCTAAATGAAGCTAGAGAAGCACTAAAATATCACAGATTTGTGTTTATGTAATTTGATAATGCACACATGATAGCATAAGGAGAGTAGACCTAGGCTATAAGACAATCTGATATTCCAGATATAGAGTAGTAGCAGACTTCTTACCTGTATGAAGGTCAGCAAGTTCTGGAAACTTTTCCCGAGTCGCATGGTGATTTCTTCATAATTCTTCATCTTGAGACCTTTTTTCATAAAACTATCATGCTTGCGGTCCCATAAGCATCGTCTCCCCCTCAAATCTTCTACCAAAAACTGCTCTGATGACCTTGTCCACTGTACCAAGCCCTCCATCTTTCTCTTGATGCCTTGAAATGCGCGCCCTCCTTCCCTCCGAGGTGTAAACAAACGATAAAGTAGACGGTAGGGTAGAGGGAGAGGTGGGTTGAATTCGAACGTTATCGCTTTCAAAATTCGTGACGACGACACTAAAAAGTCGTCGTCAAAACATTAAAAGTTGACGTCAAATTCAAAAGTCAACGGAAATATTGCTATATAGTGTGAGAGCGCCTTAACTGGGCAGGTGGGAAGATTTCACTGCCATTATCTACTAATAACTCTATAGAAAGAGATGGATAATATGGAAACAAGTGAATACACAAAATATTAAAAAAATCGTTGTGAGAGTAATATCTCACGATGTAGATATTATATTCCTGATAACGATTAATTACTGCTTAGAGGCCACAATTAAAACAGCGTTACATCACACAGCACCTTATCTACACTGCATAGCACACCATTGAAATTTCCCGGGCTCCCGAGTCGCGGCGCGCAGCAACATGCGCAATTACGGGACAACGAACATATTACACTGCCATATGCGTATGTCTGTGTAACACACACACACACACACACACACACACACACACACACACACACACACACACACACACATATATATATATATATATATATATATATATATATATATATGTATGTATGTATGTATATATATGGATGTATATAATATAACTGCGGTTGTGTAATCAAGGGACTCGTGGCAACAATATAAATTGCCAAGTACTGCATTTGTAGTAGGAATTCTTGCTTCAAAACTATCCATAACTCAAAACCAATATGTTTTTAGTAACTTTTTTGGTGCATTACACTATCAGTGTAACTATGTGGTGATTTAATACAGAGTAAAAGTTCATTTCATGACATGATCACATAAACTTACCAAGCCCATTTTGAGACAAAGTGTAATAGAGGGTATATTATTCACAAAAAATACCCTGCCTCCTGATGCTGAGGGGTATTTTTGAGCCTTGGGGTATTTTACCTTGTATATATACCTTAGCTCCATCGTTATACCCTTTCTATACCTTTAACTTTTTACAGTGTATGAGCCGCTGCCCATGAAACTTTAACTACGGCAAGGTAGTAGCCTATCCTTTACCGTTGCTAGAAGCACGGTTATGGCTAATTTTAACCTTAAATAAAATAAAAACTTCTGAGGCTAGAGGGCTGCAATTTGGTATGTTTGATGATTGGAGGGTGGATGATCATCATACCAATTTGCAGCCCTCTAGCCTCAGTAGTTTTTAAGATCTGAGGTGGACAGAAAATATGCGGACGGACAGACAAAGCCGGCACGATATTTTTCTTTTACAGAAAACTAATATAGGAATAAATAAAAATAAAAAATTAATTTTTGGAAGCTGTTATTTTATCATTGTTCCAATTTAGGACTGGTCCCTAGCAAAGATATGGGAGACAACTATTTATAAACGACCGTTATATTACGATATTTTAAACACCAACGCCTTGACCATAATTCTCTCTAATTCCCTTTTTATTGCTCTGCTCATCTTCATATTTTATATATATCTTATATTCTAATACATCGGAAAATGACCAAAAATATTTGGCAAAACACTTCTAAACATATACGAATTGTCACGATGACAGTATTCGATTTTTTTTTTTTTATAATACCACAATATCAAAATTAAAATCCCAGCTATTAGGAACTTTAAGGAAACCATTATGGGAGGCGCCCGAACCTTCTTGAAGTAATGACCGCAAGAGCATTACTCCTTTAGTATGTTGGCCGTTTAAGTGGGTCATTATCATTTTCTTTCCTAACCCCGGAGGACGAATTATAGAAAGCAGCTCACTTCTGCATTTTTTTTTTCTTAGAGTCAGATGCATACTTTTGTATTATATTCCTTGTGTTCAAGTATGAAGATACGACTGATGAGCTTTAAATGGTAATTTTTGTTTTCGTTATTTCCTAGGATTTTTCATTCATTGTTAAACTTTCTATTCCACTGAAGTATGATTTGCAAGTCAGTAATAATAATAATAATAATAATAATAATAATAATAATAATAATAATAATAATAATAATAATAATGAGGCTTTTCTTTTATGCTTTGCAAGTCAGAAATAATAATAATAATAATAATAATAATAATAATAATAATAATAATAATAATAATAATGATAATAATAATAATAATAATAATAATAATAATAATAATAATAATAATAATAATAATAATGAGGCTTTTCCCTATATTTACACATACCTAATAATGTTATTAATGTCCCGTGGATCCGAATGTGTCTAATGCATATACATTTCATTAATAGCCCCAGTACACCGTTATAATTATTAGTTATAGGCGGAAATCATTTAATCAGCTTTCATGGAGAAGTTCTTTCCTCTTTCCACAAAGTCCTTTGGACTCTGTTGTGGGTGTCTAAATAGTCATGCCGTCACAAAACTTAAGGTTTGGTTATAGGATTACAAATCTGGCTTTGAAATACCATGTTTATTGAAACTTGCAACAATTCTTTGCAGTCAGTTTTAACAAGCATTAGGTCGTTATTAAGGTTACTGTCTCTAGCTTTGAAATTCCGCGTTTTGCCGAAACTTGCAACAATTCTTTGCAGTCAGTTTTAACAAGCATTAGATCGTTATTAAGGTTGCTGTCTCTTGCTTTGAAATTCCGCGTTTTACCGAAACTTGCAACAGTTCTTTGCAGTCAGTTTTAACAAGCTTTAGATCACAATGAAGGGTATTGTCTTTAGCTTTGAAATTCCGCGTTTTACCGAAGTATGTTGCTGCAATCTGCACTAGATCATACTGAAACTCGCGAGGCATTAGTGAGCAAAAATAATCGATCAATAATCTACCAACTGTCCCAAATCAAACAAACTCTACTCCATGACGACATATATCGTCCCACCACAAACTGACACGAAAACAAACAAACAAACAAACCACAAACTGACACGAAAACAAACAAACAAACAAACCGTCGCAGCGCAATATCGCAGCAACAGACCATCGAGCAAAACGACTGGCGGAGAGGCTCAAATGGCGAATCTGTTTGTGATCTGGGAATAATGGAATGTGATGAAGTATTAATTCCTCCGTAATGACTCGATTAAAAGGAATCAAGAAGGAATTAGGCCTGTCCCGAAAATAATTAAAAGCTCTGGCAAGTGTCTTTCCAATTCAGTTTACACTTATTAACAGCGGCTTCTATATTCCATTTACCTCGTGACGTCATTTGCATCCAGTTGGAGTTTATTAGAGAGACATTTTTTTTTTGTTCTTCCTAATGAATTTGAAGGATTGCCAACAGGATCCCTTTGATGATAAAGTTAGAATTTCTATGTTTACCTCTTTCAAATATTAGCGTGCTGTTATGGCCTGGCCTTTTAAAGTCTGCGAATCTTCACAAGACCTGTATATATATATATATATATATATATATATATATATATATATATATATATATATATATATATATGTATATATATATATATATATATATATATATATATATATATATATATATATATATATATATATATATGTATATATATATAATTTATACATATACAAATATATATATATATATATATATATATATATATATATATATAATTTATATATATACAAATATATATATATATATATATATATATATATATATATATATATATAACATATATATATATATATATATATATATATATATATATATATATATATATATATATATATATATATATATATACATACACACAATCTTGATTTCATTACTTGTAAACATTACAAATGACCGAGGCAAAAACTATTTGAAAATAATTAGAACAAATTCCTCGCCGTTCAACTCAAAGAGAGAGAGACGCTGAATACGTACAGAAGTCTGGGAAGAGGAAAGTTCAAACACTTGTAGGACCTCTTCAACCAATGTTCGTTAAGGAAGGGAGGTCGGTTCTGAATAAATGTCTATGAAAGGAATGGCTGAGGAGAAGAAGAAGAAAAAAAAAAGCCCCAAATTGGAATGGGAATGAGGCCATACGTACGCCAGTTGAAATCGACTGGCGTTAATGGCAGGAGAAAGATGAAAGATACTTCATGAAAGAAATGGCCGTGTAGCATTTTGGGATCATTCTTAGATTTTGACCCCCAAGGGTTTTGGGGGGTCGGTATCTAGGACTGATACTTCTTTTGGGGTCATTATCTTTATGGTGTGTAATTGTTTATGTTTTTGCGGTAATCCCCAACGGGATTGTACTAAACACGCCGCAAAGGTGGATGCATACCGGGTCACTTGGGGGTCACTATCTGGGAAAAATCAGTCTTTTGTGATATATCGTGGGTGAATGACGTTATATAGAAAACGAGGTAGTATTCTGTGGTATAAGGTGGTTGAATGACGTTTTAATGCTGTATAATAAATTGTAAACAAAAAAAGTAAGACC
>JANJGK010000023.1:41962839-41990339 GCA_039081455.1 Macrobrachium rosenbergii
AGACTTAAGTAAGATGAGTTGCCAAATCATTCAAATAATACGGAATTGAATTGAACTGAATATAGAATTTAGGCCAAAGGCCAAGCACTGGGAACTATGAGGTTATTCAACGCTGAAACGGAAATTGACAGTAAAACGTTTGAAAGGTGTAACAGGAAGAAAACCTCGCAGTTGCACTATGAATCAATTGTTAGGAGAGGTGGAAAGTAAGACGGAAGAAAGAGAATATGAAAGGAGGTACAGTAAAAGGAACGAAAGGGGGTTGCATCTAGGGGCCGAAGGCACGCTGCAAAGAACCTTAAGTAATGCGTACAGTGCACCACATGAGGGGCACTGCTGGCACCACCCCCCTACGGGGCAGATAATATGGAACCCTTGGGCACTATTATTAAAGACTATACTATACCCACTCTAGCTTGAAGGCTGAAGCTGATTAGTGCCATTTCCAAACGGTGCCAAACTTATCATTTTAATGAATTATGTAACAAGGAAAAGGAAGCTATGTATGTTTAAACAATAATAAAATGACTCAAAGTAAACAAACTCTGATTATTACACAGCGTTTCTAAATGATTACTGTCTTATATTATTCTTCATTCGTAATAAAGAACAACGTGGCATATGCGCTGATCAAGAACGGCCATTTTTTAAGCTTACTGAACGATAGCTCATTCCCGTTCTCAAATTTTGCAGTCAATCGGAAGGCAGTGAAACATATTGCAGTACTGAAACTCTTATGTTCTGAAGGACTGACAATTTATTTAAATATTTATTCAAGTTGCTTCGGATATTCCTTTGATTTGTAAAGTCGTAGCCACGGTTTATGAATTTATAACAAAAAAAAAAAGCAAAATCCTACGAAATATTTTGGTGTCGTGGATCGCGATATAACTTCATTTGCATGCATGTTGACGGTCTATGTCGTGCAAAATAATGCCTACGATATATATATATATATATATATATATATATATATATATATATATATATATATATATATATATATATATATATATATGTATGTATGTATAGCATAATATATTGACCTAACCGATGGATTATGATTAAATATATATATATATATATATATATATATATATATATATATATATATATATATATATTCATAATCCACCGATTAGGTCAACTGAGGCATACTGGATTTTAGGGAGGGCGTCCATTCATACCTCCTCATCAGGTTCAAAAATCCAACACTAGTCATCCAGTTTTGAGTAACAGGAGAGAGAGAGAGAGAGAAGAACGCAAGTTAGTTTTTTTTATTTCAACTAACGCTACCTTGAAGATTCTCACAGGTAAATTTTTAAAAGGAGTTTGATTGCTACAAAGTAGTACTGTTTATTAACAGTTAGAACTTCGACAGAAACTATCTAACTTTTAGATAGCTCATATAATGTTAAACATTGTTATCACACTCACACACACACACATGTAAGCACACGCACACAACTGCTCAAAATCTTTGGGATCGTAGAAGGAAGTTGGGTATCCCATATCTTAGAAGTGAGCGGCAAGGATATGAACTAAAACTGTAGTGAACTAGGATCATACTTTGTACAATAAAGTTTCTGGAGAGGATTTATCACGTCATCATGGGAACAACTATAAGAGTATCTTGTAATGCTTTGAGAAAAAGAACCAGGTAAATCGAGCAGAAGTATTAATGGGCTTATGCCAGCCTCTTGCCAAAACTGATGAGTAGGATTTTAAGCTCACGACCCGATTAAGAACAAAATACAAATTCATCGGTCTGGCAGAAGCCCCAGTGGTCCAAAATGAAGTCTAAAAGCAATCAAAGTGAATAACGCGTCTCAGGCAGAATTTCGGAGCGAAATGAACTCGTCGATGAAATGAGGGGAAAAGTTATATAAATATGTACCTAAGATAATCAACTTGAGTTCGGCAAGATTGAAGAAATGACTGATAATATGCTCGTAAAGAGAAAATTTTGAGCGCAAGTACCACCAACCACGCCCATAAAAACATCTGAAAACTGAAATCCAGTCGTGAAATCAGAACGATTTCCCAAAAGTCCCTCGCACGGGATCCAAATTCGTAGCAGCTTCTTCCAACGTCCTGATGTTGTCTCAAGATTCCCTGAACGATGTTTACCCAGATCCCGTAACTTTCAAAAAGTATCGAGGGAGTTTTCTTATAAGAGGTTAAACATCGAGATAATTCTTCTCTTTCGTCCTTTTTTTTCTTTCTTTTCTCATTTTCCCCCTCATCCATAAATTCTGCTTTCCTTTAATTCCGTTTCGATTTTGTTAGTTCATGCTCATTTTTACGAGGTCATATCCTCGTTTTTACTGACAAAGTTGGCAGTAATTTGGGTAAATTTTTATCAGGATGAAAGCGATAATCGATGGTAACTGCGGTAAAGTGAGCGGCGAGTTGTAATTGTAAAGAGTTTAATTTTTTTCATAAATCTGACAATTAACGTTAGATGGCACATTCTGCACACAAATTTACAATACCCAAATCCCCCGGTGGTCTCCCCCCAACTCCCCAAACCCAGCCCTCTCTAACCCTCCCCCCCCCAACATAAATGAAAATATCACTAGCAATAAAAATTACCATTTTGGTCCGAAAATTTACAACTGATGTTGACATTTCGCACTGCGAAAACAATAAACAAATAAATACAGAAATTAATAATATTACAATTTATTCATATGTTTTAATTAAACCAAAAAATTAACTTCATCTCTTAATATTCCTCACTCGTGCCTTGAAAGTGAGACCATTAGACACAGGATGAGATTTGAAATAAACTGAGTATTTATTTTCCCCCAAAAGCGACTAGTGAAATAAAACATCTACAAGAAAAGCTTAATTTTTAAGACTCATAACCCTAAGTACCTTTTTCTGCTTGACGGTCTGTTATTTCAACATACATCTTTTTCTCTTGCATTGCTCTCAAACTTCGCACACAGCTCTTTCACTATCAACTCTTGATCCGTAGGTGCTCTTTCTTTTCTAAACATACATTTACTTTCCTCTATCAGTCACTACTCTTGACATTATCTTATGGACCTTTCTCGTATCCAAATATATCTTATACCTAAAACTCCCCCAGCACCCTATGCTGCTCATCAAGGCCACCGAAAATGGATCCATCTTTCGGTGGTCTCGGTATAATGCTGTATGAGCCGAGTCCCATGAAACTTTAACAACGGGTCGGTGGTGGCCTGTCCTATATCGCTGCCAGTTGTTGCATGCTTATGGCTAACTTTACCCTTAAATAAAATAAAAACTACTGAGACTACAGGGCTGCAATTTGGTATGTTTGATGACTGGAGGGTGGATGATCACCATACCAATCTGCAGCCCTCTAGCCTCAGTAGTTTTTAAGATCTGAG
Source organism: Macrobrachium rosenbergii (assembly GCA_039081455.1). Classification (NCBI taxonomy): domain Eukaryota; kingdom Metazoa; phylum Arthropoda; class Malacostraca; order Decapoda; family Palaemonidae; genus Macrobrachium; species Macrobrachium rosenbergii. Next base: position 41,966,220 of record JANJGK010000023.1, read on the forward strand.
GGCGGACGGACAGACAAAGCCGGCGCAATAGTTTTCTTTCACAGAAAACTGAAAAGCCAAGAGATTTGCTACTGGAGGGAATACACGCGAGTAATTACGAGCAGCAGGAGAGACGAGATCTCTCTGTATCAAGGGAACGTCGTCTCTCACTGGCTCTGCAAAATTACATTTTCCGGAATTCTTCAGTGTAATTTGTACTTCCATTTCGTCTTTGTATGTGTCAAGATATTTCCGAGAATATAAAATTACACATCAGAGGGATACAGTAATTCTAACGGGGTACGAAAATAATGAATTTAATGCAGGTTTTTGCGTTCAAATGAAACACAATTCGATAAATCTTGTAAGCAAACGGGTTGTAAAACTATAATAAATTATGTGACTTAAAATAAATCACTGAGACAGTGTAATGAATACGCCATATTCAAAATATGTATTTTTATGCAATTGTAGGGAGAAAAAACTCTCCCACTAGGTTTATCACTTATGTGAAAAGGATTTATCCACAGGTTGCTTTGCAAAACAATAAAAAAACCTCCACTTCTTCCATAAAAAAAACTCACCCTTTATAGTCTACATTGTAAACAACTTTATATCGCCTATAACAATTCTATCATGACCTTTCTCCAGGTCCATATGTTTTTTTTTTTTACGGAAAAACTTCTGAGAAATATTTTCGTATCAAAACATAGAGTCAAATTGATAACGTATATCTTGCAGCTATAATAAATTCTATTATCTGCCTCAGTAAGCTCTATGGGGAAGTTTTATTTCAGTTTTGCTTGGCTGATTTAGTATTTTCCATTTTGATTAAATAAACAAATATTTTGTTATATATTTGTTACAGATATGAAATATTGTTTATAAAATCGTCAAAGGGCATCTCTCGTCATTCTCTCCCTCTCATTCTATACACACGCATATATATATATATATATATATATATATATATATATATATATATAATATATATATATACAGTATGTATACATATATATATATATATATATATATATATATATACATATATATATATATATATATATATATATATATATATATATATATATATATATATATATATATATATACACATATATTCTTCAGGTACTCCGTACCTCCATGAAGAGACCTACCATCTGCTTAGGCTGCAACGAATTATTATTTTTTTATTCAAATTGTTATGAATTCTATTTTGAATTGCAAAGTTGTGGCCGCAGTGTATGGGCTCCTTATAAATATGCAAATGAGACGAAACATTTTGATATTCCTGTTCAGAAGTCATCTCTCTCATTTGCATAAACATTACTATGTCTTGAAAGTAAACGACGTACGAGAACAAGTTCGCAAACACTAAAATCTAAACACACACACACACACACAAATATATATATATATATATATATATATATATATATATATATATATATATATATATATTTATATATATACACATATATATAAACAAAGATAAAATCCACGAAGGAAAGGGAAACACTGGAGTGCTGCGAGGCCTTTCGACTCTGTCGTCCTTTACTTAGCTAAGTAAAGGACGACAGAGTCGAAAGGCCTCGCAGCACTCCAGTGTTTCCCTTTCCTTCGTGGATAGGGAAACACTGGAGTGCTGCGAGGCCTTTCGACTCTGTCGTCCTTTACTTAGCTAAGTAAAGGACGACAGAGTCGAAAGGCCTCGCAGCACTCCAGTGATTCCCTTTCCTTCGTGGATTTTATCTTTATTTATATATTCATCACGTTCCATATTTTCGTGATTCAGTTATACACACACATACACACACACACACACACACACACACATATATATATATGAAAATGGTAATGACCATCTATTTTTTAATTTTTTTTTAGCCTAGCATGGGAATATATTCGAGTTTTAAATCAAATATACTAGAATAAAGTTGAAATATGTACTAAATATAGGATTTTGAAAAGCCAATACTAAAATTCATATATACATACGTCACTTCCAACAAAATAAATTGTATATAAAAAGTAATAAGTATGATGTTAAAGTAATGCACTTGAGTGTCTAAGCCCCGGTTTTCATCTTACGAAAAATTAAAGTGAAAATTTGTATGATAAACGCCGGAATTAGGGACAAAGGTCGATTAACTAGTAATAAAGAAAGTATACCTTAGTTTAACCAGACTACTGAACTGATTAACAGCTCTCCTAGGGCTGGCCCGAAGGATTAGACTTATTTTACGTGGCTAAAAACCAATTGGTCACCTAGCAACGGGACCTACAGCTTATTGTGGAATCCGAACCACATTATACCGAGAAATGAATTTCTATCACCAGAAATAAATTGCTCTAATTCCTCATTGGCCGGCTGGAGACTCGAACTCGGGCCTAGCAGAGTGCTAGCCGAGAACTCTACCGACTCGTCCAGCAAGGAACTTAAACTAGTAATAATCCACCAGTAACAGCATTACCGAAGGTTACTGAAGGGATAGGCAAGTAGTCATATAATTTATAATAAAAATAACAGCACTGCAAAATCTTAATGCTAAATCTTTACTGTAATATTAAACCACCTGACACAACCAAAATAACCCTTCTGGTCATTGACCCCAATTATGACAATTGGAATAAAACCCGGAAATCGCAAATGAATGGCTGACACATTTTTTTTTCTATTTTGTTGTCATTGCCACATGGGAATTAAAAAAGATGATATGAAAAAGGGAATTTCACCTTCGCGCTACACAAAATTATATAGAAATTAATTACATTGCCCACAATGCATTCCCGTTGTTCACATTACATTGATTTCAAAATGAATGAAATTTATTATTTTTGTCTATCACGTACTTATGTATGTATGTATGTATTGTATGTATGTATGCATATATGTATGTACGTATGTATGTATTATATGAAAGATGAGAGACGTTGTGGCAATACCGAGTGAATCGTAATAATTTGAAAATTTTCTTTAGTTTTTCTTTCACCGAAAGGAGCCCTTTATATTTCTAAGGTGATTCTTATATATAATACGGTCGGCGTTAAATTGCTGGTTGCTTTCACTTTTTCAATTTCATATTTTACTTTACTATAAATTTAGAATCCATTTAGGTCGACATAAAATTAAGGTTTTGCAACATTATTGATGTATGACATATATATAACCTATCGTTTAATCAGAAAAATCTTTTACTTTCTGCCTGTTTGAGGTACACACTCAAGATATATTTTTCGATGTTTTCTCTTCAGGAATTTTGGTAAATCCGAAGGCAATTAGGACTACCAAGATTTATATAATTCAGTTCTTTTCCTGAGATATACAAAGACATTTCTACCACAACCTTGACTTTCAATGGATGTATTTCATTCACCTGAAAATTCCTTATAATTTTCTTTATAACCAGGATACACAATAAACGTTCTGAGCATATGACAGGTTTCTTCATACTCTTTCGTTTCCGCCAACGTCAGTGTGAAAAAAGTTGTGTGTGTGTGTACGTGTGTGTGCATTCGTGTGCAGCTATGTGTGCGTTCGTGTGTCTGCATACAGCTATAAAAAGTTCTGAAAACGCATTCTGACGGAATCTTAAAAATTAATTTAACTCTCCCAAATGTTTTCCAGTTGCAGGTTGAAAGGTTGCGAAATTAATTTCACAGTCTATGATTGAGTTTTCAAGTACAATATTACTTCCACTGAATAATATCTGGAAAACCGATTGCAAATGCATACAAAAAAGCATACGATTTTAGCAATGCATTGGGCTAAATACTGTACTCGTCTCCAGGCTAAAGTTAATCATTAGATGAGTGTTTAAAGTTTTTTATTCTTTACCTCTCAATAGCTCAGTAATTATCTCTATGTCTAGTGCTATAATTGCCGGACCGAAATGGAAATCATGCTCTAATTAAGGGCAATCGTAGATTAATTGCTTTCTGATTGCAGGGTGAAAAAAATCATAATTACTGCTCTGGTGTCTGACGACAAACTGAAGGGTTGTCATGGTAAATGACTAAATGACTTGTCAGAGTATGTCTTATGCTTGCAACTTGCTAGGAATCTCATGCAAAACGTGCTTGCAACTTGCCAGGAATCTCATGCAAAACGTGCTTGAAGCTTGCCAAGAATCTTATGCAAAGCGTGCTTGCAACTTGGCAAGAATCTCATGCAAAACATACTTGCAACTTGGCAAAAATCTCATGCAAAACATGTCTGCAACTTACCAGGAATCTCATGCAAAATATGTTCCCAACTCGCCAAGAATGTTATGCAAAAACGTGTTGATAAGTTGCTAAGAATAACGGGTAAAACGTGCTTGCAATTTGTCAAAAACACCATGCAAAACATGCTTGCAACTTGCAATGAAATAAAGCAATGACTGATTGCATGCAACCGTTTCCCTGTATGTTTTGCAGGTCTGTTGTCCATTACTGTGTTTCAAAGAGTAAACAGTGAACATGCATTTCCTTTTCAAGACGACCCTGCAAGTTGTCTTTCGCGTTCTTCAACCTCAAATACTTGAGTATAATGACCACAAAATAATGTCTGTAATCAATATATATATATATATATATATATATATATATATATATATATATATATATATATATATATATATATATATATATATACATACATACATACATACTGTATATATACATATATATATGTATGTATACATACATATATATATATACACATATATATATACATACATACATATATATATATATATATATATATATATATATATATATATATATATATATATATATATATATATATACATATATATGTGTGTGTCTGTGTGTGTGTGCGTGTGTGTGTGGGTTTATGTGTATGTGTCTTCGTACGGGCACGCGTCAGTAACCCGTGATCACATTACCATCAGGAATTCAGTGTAATTTCCTTTCAGGATTGCACGACGGAAAAATTGCGAATGGACACTGCAGATGAAAATATCCATCATCACGTTTTATGACAGTATATTTTCCCCTCGTCAAAACAGGCTGTTTAAAAACGCAAAGATCCCTTCCCCCGCCCCCCCCACCCCCTTTTTTTTAAACGAGTCACGTTTTCCTCATCAAAGCCGGTGCTTAAAAACGTATTCTCATTTTTAGAGTTACAGAAGAGGCGATATTCATTCTGCTGTATGAACTTCCCAAAGTATATATTAAACACAGCTTTGACATTTAATTATGTCCGGCTTCATTAAAAAAAGACAAAAAAAAAATATTTGTTGGTCGCTTCCGATGCAACCAATTTCCGATAATTAAACGAGAGAGGTAGTTTTGTTTTTCACAGGAAAATAAAAATTTATTAGCTTGATTATTGGTATGTTCTGTACTCTGAAATATAATGATACTATGAAATATAAACATGTATATGCGTATGTTTCATAATACCATCATATTTTAGGATAGTGTATATGTGTAGGAACACACGTAGGTGTTCGAATCATCTCTCTTCCTTATATGCGCAAGCACGCTCAGAATAGGTTGCAATAACATAATTAATAATTTTATCCATGGAATTTTTTTTATCATTCTGGTAATGAATATTAAACAATGCGGAGATGTGATTTACAATAAATTTTGATTTATAATAAATTTTCTTTTCACTGTATATGATTTACCTGAATACGTCAATTTTTCGCTGAAATTTATCTAGCATTCTCAAAAGCTGATTTGTGCAAATATACATGGAATATGAGAAAACTCTTTTTTGGAAAACTCTTAGAGCAACCCATTTAAGGCCAGGCTAAGGTTACAGGGAATTACAGAGCCTTGCGTAATGTTGCTTAAAATACTACGAGGACGAGTACCTCCTTTTGTGTTCATATCATCATTCCTCATTAATGTCTCAGCTTTCAACCTGAGGGAAAGTAGAATGCCTAGAATGCCTTTTTCTTCGTGGAGATAAATACAGGAAACGACGAAAATAACAGCTTAATGGAGGAAATTGTCTTTCTTCTTGGTATTCTCCTCATTCCGTTATTTTTTTTTTCTTGACTTAACATTTGTTGTTTATGTGTGCATTTCCCCTTTCTTCACGTATTCGTATTTATTTCTGTGGAAGGTTACTCTGTCATCTAATGGCCTTTCCTTGAGGCTATTTCCTCAAGGCTATTATCTCATTTTCAGTAATAATGACGATGACTGATGGGCCCATTATATATTACCGAGAAAAAAAAGGCATGCTTCGTGTATCGATGAGAGCATTTCTTTGGAAAGCATTCACTCTGAGGGGGTTTCCCCATAATTAGGTGTCGACAGTATATGACCTTTTTCTACAACAAATCTGGCTAGTTTTATCGTGTTGCTTTCCATTGCTTTCCCTTTTAGTTTTCTGTAAAAGAAAACTATTGTGCCGGCTTTGTCTGTCCGTCGGCACTTTTTCTGTCCGCCCTCAGATCTTAAAAACTAAAGAGGCTGGGGGCGGCAATTTGTTATGTTGATCATCCACCCTCCAGCCATCAAACAAACCAAATTGCAGCCCTCTGGCCTCAGTAGTTTTTATCTTATTTAAGGTTAAAGTTAGCCATAATCATGCTTCTGGCAACGATATAGGATAGGCTTCGGCGCATTTTTTACTTGTTAATTTTTATCATTGCTTTATTGCATCTGATATCACCAACTTTTTCAAATTTAACACTTAATTTGATGAAAACTTACATCACAATAATGCTCATAATTTCATGTCCCTTTTACTGATATTGTTGTCTTCAGCACGGTTACTGTTCTCACTATTATAGTGACCACTATAATAGTGACCACTGTCATTAGGAAAATGGAATTTTTATATCATTATTCTTATTCCTTTTCCAGCCTTCTCTTTGACTTGTGGCAATTTCCGTAATCTATAGGCTGATTTCAGCACTGAAAAGCAGAACTGTGATTTGAATATTATATAACCACAAAACGCACTTTAAATTCTGCTAATTCTTTTATGCATATGTGAATATTGTTTCGTTCTCGTGACATATTTTATGTAATTTATAAAACAACAAATATCGCAAGGTATATATAATTATACATTATCTGAAAATTGCATCTGAGTAAGAGAGAGAGAGAGAGAGAGAGAGAGAGAGAGAGAGAGAGAGAGAGAGAGAGAGAGAGAGAGAGAGAGAGAAGAGAGAGAGAGAGAGAGAGAGAGAGAGAGATGTATGGATTAAATGAGAGAGCGAAAGAGAGGATATGTAAAGAAAGGACACACAGGAAGAAACCGGCTAATACAGGATAAGAGAGAGAGAGAGAGAGAGAGAGAGAGAGAGAGAGAGAGAGAGAGAGAGAGAGAGGTATGGATAAATAGTGAGAGAGAGAAAGAGAGCATATGTAAAGGACACAAAGAAAAAAATATGCTAATTTAGGATGTGAGAGAGAGAGAGAGAGAGAGAGAGAGAGAGAGAGAGAGAGAGAGAGAGAGAGAGAGAGAGAGAGGCGGGATGGGTCTGGAAGGAAAGTGAGAAAAAGAACGTAAAAAAGAAGTTAAAGGCAGGCAGAGAAAATAATAATAATAAAAAAATAGGTTAGCATAGGATCAAAAAGAGAGAGAGATTGGTTGGGGTAGGCGGCTGGGTGGGTGGGTGAAAGGTGTGTGGGGGGTGGGTGTGGGGAGGTGTTGGTTATGGCTTGACTGCACCATGGTGCATTTAATCCCAGGAAGTGTCTAATGCTCTTGTCGTTTTCCCGACGCTGTACTTAATTTTCCGGTGGAGAGTCTCGCGCCGAGAGAAGCCAAGCAGCGAATTCAAAGGTAAACTCAAAGTAAAACTCAAAGTAATCGAGTTTACTTTGTATTCACGTCTGAGTTTTACCTGTTAGGCGAAATGTCCCAAACCTCTAAATGGCTTTTGAATTTAAAAGTTTTGGATGTGTGGAAAAGAAGAGAATTTGTTTGACGAAATACTAAGTGGGTCTTACGTAATGATGGAAAATTGTGAGGCATTTTGAAAAGAGAGTCTTTTGTAATTTGTTTTAATATATATATGCGTATGTGTATCTACATACACATAATTTGTATATCTATGTATCTATATGTAATATATATATATATATATATATATATATATATACATATATATATATATATATATATATATATATATATATATATATATATTATATATATATATCCATATACTGTATATAAATATAAATATATACATGTATATATATATATATATATATATATATATATATATATATATATATATATATACAAATATATATATATATACAAATATATATATATATACAGTATATATATATATATATATATATATATATATATATATATATATATATATATATATATATATATATATATATATATATATATATATTTATATATTATTTGATAACAAACACAATCCTTTAAAACGTACATAATGAGATTATTCCACGCTAGAAAATAACAGGATCAACCAACTTACCTTTTTTTTCCCGATTTAATGATGTTTACCAAGAGCAGTCAGTCTGGAAAACAAAAACAAGAGTGGAATATTACGTCTTGGCTAAAAAATAGAAATTACTGACGAAAAGTTTATTTGTATATCCGGTTAATGATGTTTTTTTTTCTTAGAGTCACTGATTACTATACATGTATAGAGAATTAAAGATAATAAAAATGATTCCTGATTAACAGTTTCTGAGTTAGCTTATCGCAGTTACACTGAGAGAGAGAGAGAGAGAGAGAGAGAGAGAGAGAGAGAGAGAGAGAGAGAGAGAGAGAGAGAAATTCTTTCCACAATAGGACGTTTATTCTAACTGACAAGAGAGAGAGAGAGAGAGAGAGAGAGAGAGAGAGAGAGAGAGAGAGAGAGAGAGAGAGAGAGAGAGAGAGAGAGAAGTAGGACACACAAAATATCTGGCATTTTTTTGTGCAAGTTCATACGTCGCCAGAATTCCAATGTCGATAAATACAAATTAAAATAATTTTCTTTTTACGCAAGTCGGATATAAATTATAGAGCGTCCTCGGCAGAACCTTCGGTAAAAAAAAGAATCTACTCATTAAATCATAAATCAAGTCAGTAGCCCATGTGGGCTTGTTCCATATGAATGAGGTTCATCTTCTGAATAATAATAATAATAATAATAATAATAATAATAATAATAATAATAATAATAATAATAAAAGTACCCATAATCATAGGAACACTAGGCACGATCCCAAGATCCCTGTAAAGGAATCTGGAAAAACTTGATGCCGAAGTAGCTCCAGGACTCATGCAGAAAAGTGTGCTACTAGAAACAGTGCACATAGTGAGAAAAGTGATGGACTCCTAAGGAGGCAGGATGCAACCAGGAGCCCCACACTATCAAAACCACCCAGTCGAATAATTGGATGACTGTGATAGAGAAAAAAAAATAATAATAATAACATCAAGGTGTTTATTTATTTTAGAATAATTCCTCAGAGCACTGTTGATTGTAATATTAATTATTCGCAGAGGGTAATCCCTCATTCACATTCTTTCTTTTCGGGTGAAATAAACTTTTTTATGACTCAACAAAAATCCTTAGTCTGTGATACAAAATAAAATATTAACTGAAAATCATTTTAGAATCCTTATTGTCAAGTAATAAGCTTACTATCAATAAAATACGAAATATCTTCATATCCTGACATCGAATAAAATTACGAATGAAATCATTTACAGTCCATTAGGAAACGAACGAAAAACAGTGCAATTTATTCTCCTCATTTATTAATCCCCCATTATAAATAGCAAAATGAAAATAGATCCGTTTAAATCACGGTGTTGAGATTTCATAAATAATTTGATTGACATTCATCATTGCACCCATTAGCCGTAGCTAAGTACCTGGGTTTTAATGAACCAGTTTTTTTTTTTTAGCCTGATATTATAATGTTTTTGATCGCTGTCATTAGCAACTGTATTGATAACTGTGATTATAGCTTCTGTCATTATGGCTTTATGAACAAAATTATGATTATATCTTGTATTTACCATTACTATTAAAGGGTCTGTTTTTGTGACTCTCGAGGGCCCAGGTAAAAGGGCCACTGACTTGAAATTCAAGCTTCCAAAGAATGTTGGTTTTAACCTCCCACCGCAGGCCCCACACTGCAGCAGTAACTGATCATGATACAGAGCCAAATGACACACATACGTGAACACATATATAGCAGGTCACTATTGATGACAGATGCAAGTTTGTTGTGATATTTCCATAGAATATTATATTTTGGCATATTCACAGTAATTCCTCAACAAGATCATTTTTCGTAGGATTCCTCCATCCTGTTTATTGAACTGTTAGTTAATATCAACTATGCAGTTGGTTATAACAACTAATTCAATGCGGAATTGCCTATTTTTATTACTCATTTCTTTCTTATTCTTATTTCTAGCATTACTTTCATTCTACTCCGGACAGAAATTTGCAATAAATGTGAACATTTCGAAACGGGACAACGAAGGAGAAATGAAAGTTCTGCAGCGTCATCTGTCACTATATTCTCTCCCCAACAACAGCAAACAAATTACCGAAACACATTTCGCTCCCGGGTCCAGTGACCCCAAAATGGATTGCTTCCCAATTTTTGTTAATACACTCGTTGCTGAGTCCTGGTGCACCGTGTCAGGATACTGTATATATCCGTCTGTACAGCAGTTTGATGATTATGAATGTTTCAGAGGTGACGAATAGCAAGTCTAATTTCCTGGTGGAACTGGAATGACTTTGACACTTTGATTCCCGATAATGGCAACGTATTAGAATTATGACGGGGAGATGGAAGCTTCAGAGTGATGCTCGCGTCCCAGCATCCATTCTGAGGACAGTCAGTTTTATGGTATCTGGAACAAACTCCTCATTAAATTAATGATAAATAACTGTTAAAAGTAAATCATCACCGATATTCTCTGGTCCAGCAAAAAACACCCAATAGGTTATCTCAATTCTCTTTCAATAAACCTCGAAGTTATTTCCAATAAACCTGGGCCAGGAGATTTCTAAATTTACGTTTTAATTATTAGTGCGGAGTTATCAGACTTGCTTCAGCAATTGTGGAGTTATCCGAAATTGTTTATGCAATTCCCAAGTATTCGTTCTTTATATTATCTTATCAATTCTCTTTCAACTTCAGATAATGCTGTAGAAGAGGAGCATCTTTAAAAATAAATATTCCTTTTCAGAAGTTTTTATAACTTCAGTATTTAATTTATAGGAAAAATAATGAAATAATCTAAGAAAAACTAAACTCTCTTTATACTGAACCTAATTTGAATTTCTCTTGACATGTTGTGAGTCATTTTTCGTGATAGTCCTGTCATCCCATAGTCTCAGATTATTTTTTATCTGCAGTTATCATCACATTATTCTTACCAGCAAGATTTTTATAGCACAGAAATGTTCTATCCAAATATTTATCAACCTCAAAAATTCAGAAGACATCTGACAGGTCGACATCAATCGCCGAAAAACTTAAACTATGTAAGAGCCATAATTTATTTTTTCGAGTTTGATAGCAATCTTACTTCTCTCAACTATCCTTTAATGGACAAGTTTATGGCCACTTCACATTATCCTGTCAAGGATTTGTCTTGAATTACCCTACTTTACGTCGAGAATGAGAAATCTTCTTCAACTTTCATCATTCTTTTTAGGTTATGGCCATTTCTGATTATTTCGTCAAGGATTTGTCCTGAGTTATACTAAGTCTGGCTTGGAGAAAGGGATTTCATCCTTGGCTGAAAGTATTTTTTGTTATAGGGTTGGCCATTAAGGTCATATTTCTGTGAAATCCTGTTTCTACAGAGAGGGTATTTAGAAAAATTATTAGGCATTACTACAGAGAGAATAAAAATTTCCCGGAACTTGAAATTAGTTGAGCTATAGAGAGGACAGTGACAGCTATCCCATCTTTCGTAAGTTTTTTTTTTTAGTTTTTCGCATCTCTCTCTCTCTCTCTCTCTCTCTCTCTCTCTCTCTCTCTCTCTCTCTCTCATATATATATATATATATATATATATATATATATATATATATATATATATATATATATATATATATATATATATATATATATGCGTTTGCGTGTTTGATCCAAAACTTACCACTGGAAGTAAGAAAGATATACAAAGGTACGATGGAAGAAGTTATACAGAACAGTGCACATTTTTTTAACGTATTAGCTTTATTCATAAAGCTAGGACACAAAAAATTGTAAACTTTATAACAAGGAAGAAGGATTAGAAAGGAAGTAATTGACATACACAGTATTTAAGCATTTTATAGAAATACAGCGATGGATTTAAAACTTGGAAGTAAACAACATGAAACAAGTTTCTCAGAGAGGGGTACTTTTTTTTTTTTTAGCCAAGAGCTTGTATAATGTTTATTTGCCGCTCGCTGGCAAGGTAAATTGGTCTTCAGTTTTTCTACATTTGATGATGATTTTTCCATCGTTGCTTTGATTACGTTTTTAAAAAATGAAATGGCCCGAAAAAAACTGCAGTCCTTATTCCACTCGCCTCAAAAAATGGGATGTAATTTATATTCTTATCAAATTTTAATGAAAACCGTGTTTGAAGGCCATCCGATAAATACTTTTTGTTTATCGATATCAGAGTTATTTTTTTACTTTTTGTTTCATTTTCCCAAGAGCAAAAAAATAACCGAAGGAAATTACAGATGAAAAGGTTCATTCGAATCTTTTTTGTACCGCAGATAATTTTTTCTCGTGAGATCTAACATATGACTTTCTCCTAAATAAAATTTCCATTTAAAACTAACAAAAAACGATACATCAGGCATTGGTTACTACTTATGATGTTTTTCATTCGAATTCAGATCGTTTGAAAGGATTAGTTACAGGGATAAGGTTTTTACCTTACAATTTGAACCTTGTGTTATTAGTTTTCTGTAAAAGAAAACTATTCTGCCGGCTTTGACTGTCCGTCCGCGTTTTATCTGTCCGCCCTCAAATCTTAAAAACTACTGGGGCTAGAAGGCTGCAAATCGATATGTCGATCATCCACCCTCCAGTCATCAAACATACCAAACTGCAGCCCTCTAACCTCAGTAGTTTTTATTTTATTTAAGGTTAAAGTCAGCCATAATCGTGCTTCTGGCAACGATATAGGATCTCCCACCACCGGCCCGTGGTTAAAGTTTCATGGGCCGCGGCTCATACAGCATTATACCGAGACCACCGAAATATGGAACCATTTTCGGTGGCCTTGATTATACGCTGTAACGGCTGTACAGAAAACTCGGTTGCACCGAAGAAACTTCGGCGCATTTTTTACTCGTTTTAATTCCACTCTGCCGTAAAATGATTCATTTCCCTAAACTCCTCATTCCCAGAACGATCCCCATCATTTTTTGGTATACGTGTTAATAAGTGAACGAAAAACATGTGACTGATATATAAAAAGAGGGATAAAAACGTGCTTAGCATTCATGTTGCAACTTTGATTTATTAGGAACCGTTGCTATATTTCCTTTTGCCTTTTATTCGAGTTGCGTAAAAGGAGTTGATATAACTTTACACTGAGAAAAGGGGATGTTGATGCGTCGGATTACATTTGCAACCAGATTTTCAGAAATGCAGTTGCTTACTCGGTATGAATATTTTTCGTTTTGGCTATACACATATGTAAATATAAATATGATTTATCATATACGAGTATATATATTTATATACATATATATACATTATATATATATATATATATATATATATATATATATATATATATATATATATATATATATATATATATATATATACACACACGCATTCAAAAATACAACCATACACAAATACACATATATGTATATATATAGATATATATAATATATATATATATATATATATATATATATATATATATATATATATATATATATATATATTATATAATTTTCGAAAACATCCCAACCAATATATTGAATGTTTTTTCGAAAACATTCCAACCAATATATTGAATATATACGTTTATTTATATTTTTCTTGTGCACTTTTATAAATTACAGCCATCTCTGGTATACCGAGCTATGATGTTCATATAGAAGAACACAGCAAAAAAGTGATGTTACAAACCAAAAACAATAGGTGTTTTGTTCTTATAAAATTCTTTTTATTAATGAGACTTATAAAGTCTTAATGATAAGATTGCTGAAACCCCCGATGCCAATTCATTATTCTTGTTTATGACAGTTTATGAGGAATATGTGGCGGATATCAAAGAGATTGACTCTTGAGTGACAGTAAAGGTTGATAACTTAACATTTCACTTAATTTTAATAATTAAATCACTAGGTAATTTAACACTCAAATGACCCCTTTTAATTAGTTTATCTTTTCAAGTCGACAGAGTTTTAGAACTTCTTCCGGATGAGACTCTTAATACTCTCTCTCTCTCTCTCTCTGTCTGCCTAGGCCCTTACACATACACACACACACACACACACATACAAACACATTTATATATATATATATATATATATATATATATACACACATACACATATATATTATATATACATACACACATTTATATATAAATATATATATATATATATATATATATATATATATATATATATATATATATATATATATATATATATATATATATATATATATATACGAGAGAAAAGCCGAATACCTCATGTATTATGTTATTCAACAGTATTCACCGTTTTAATGGCTTTGTTAATACTGGCTTCATTCAGTTTGCATATTATTGATAACTCAAAGTCATTTATCTGTGTGTTTTTTTTAAGAGTCACTTAATGCCGATGATATTTTAACGTTAATTAACGATTAATCTATATTTTATTTAGATTTTACTGTTTAATTTTCATTGAGTTGTTTTAACAATTATTTCTGTTCTAACCGTTTTTAAACCTTGATAAATATTTATACTGGTGCGTTAGATATCCTAAAAGATGATAGCTAAGCCAAAACTCCAAAAACGAAGAGTAATATTTTTTTTAAAATAAATTATGATATACTCCACTACAGTAGCAATAACAAATGATAAATGAGGATAGGAATCAACTTAGCCTTCACATTTCCAGAGCTTAATATTCAAATATTCAATTACAATAGAAAGTTCCAACAAGCAGTTATAATATTAAATCATGAGACTGGCATTTTCCATTCTGCACGTTTAGCGATGTACGATGACTTCGGTTTCAAAAGAATGGGTGTTATTTCACCGTGGAAGATTGGGCGTCAAAATATTGATAGAAGTCGTTATTATTTCGTGGGGAATAAAGATAAAAATATAAGCATATATATATACATATATATATATATATATATATATATATATATATATATATATATATATATATATATATATATATATATATACATACATATAAACCTCCGTTGATGGCTGTGTGGTTTAAGGCGTCACTATACTCCTGAGATCTTGTCTTCCGCGGTTCGAGCCCACGAGACGACGAACTTATTATCAACTAAAAAATTCCCCTTCGGGTAACAAATACGGAGATATATTTTTTCCGAGGTAGAGCGAATTGCATATGAAAGGACATTTGTAGCCTAATGCATGTTTATGAATCACGATGATGTGATAAAATTAATTCATATATATATATATATATATATATATATATATATATATATATATATATATGTATATATATATATATATATATATATATATATATATATATATATATATATATATATATATAGTGATATAGATATAGTTATAAAGGAGAGTGAAAGAGAAGTTAGGGGAGAGACCGAGCTCACTGCACATTAAAGCCCCAGTGAGTGTCTAATGGTCTTGTCGTGTTCCTAACGCCATACTTAATTTTCTGGCGCAACCCTTGCTGCCCTTCTCCCACCCCCTAAAAATGGAAGTGATTCTAAAAATGACCACACCTTCATAATCTCATTGTGTATATATATACACATAGATATATATATTTATATATATATAATTTATATATATATATATATATATATATATATATATATATATATCTGATTTTAAATAAGGAAAAATTAAAAACCTGATGATTATACAAACAAAGTTACAGCCACGAAGGAATATTGAAACACTGGAGACGCTAAGTAATTTCGTCTTACTACATACTGTAACCATGTCTTGCAAATAAGACGAAAGTACTCAGCACCTCCAGTGTTTCAATTTTCCTTCGTGGTTGTAACTTTGTTCATATATACGTGTATGTATATATATATATATATATATATATATATATATATATATATATATATATATATATATATATATATACATATATATATATTCAGTTTCTTTAAACAGTGATCGAACTTCATTTGCACAGATCTGTCCCTCTTGATTCTTTGCAACACTGACTGCATTCTTTTATTTGTTATGAAACAAACTGACACTAAATCACAAATAATATACGGAAATTATGGAAAAAAGTCTAAATTTATCGGGCGATACTTTAACCAATCTTCATAAAGCATAGTGCTTGTTAATTCATTCTATAGTTTAACATTTCTTTTTAAACGAATCCTGCATCGTGCTAATTAAAAAAAAATCTTTAATTGGAGAGTTTCATATTTCGTAAAACTTGATTGACGTCTGCCATTTGCAGCCATTAGCGTGGCTAAGTGCCCGAGTTGCAATTATTCATTACTGTTTTTGTTTTCTACTGAAAAATTTAGATTGTTCTACAACGATAACCTTTTCAATTTAATTGCATATATTTGCAGTTTCACGGTATTTATGTTTTTATTTACGCAAAAGCAAGCTGAATTAACTGCACAGACTTCCTTAAGAAAAGAAGGTAGAAATTGTAGTATTTCTTTAATAAAGAAATACTACAATTTCTACCTCCTTTTCCTAAGGAAGTCTGTGCAGTTAATTCAGTTTAAGGACATCTCATCTCTCCTGTGTGAATGAAAGGATCCGCGCTGAAAAAAAAACAGAGGTTTCAAAGCTGTCTGCGAATACGTAATTAAATCTTCAAACTCGTCTGAAGCCTCACTAAGATCTAGGTCAAAAACTTCTGGTTAACCTCGACCCGGAAGAGATCTCGCTTAATTGTTATGGTCGGGCCTCCACCACAGTTACTATCGTATTTTAAGACAATGGAAGATGCTCTAGTTATTAATACCCAAGGTCCAAGACCTTGTTAATACCTAGCTAAAGGTGCGTTATCAATGCAGCGGCTGAGGAAGCTTCTGTAGCCTCGAGGCTGTAGCCTTGCGTCTTCCAATTTGCTCTCATTTCCATTATATCAAATGAGAAGGTTTTCGATGACACGTCTACAGCCGCAGACGTGTCGTTACAGAAAATTTTACATTAATTCGCGCTACTAAACCTTTCGTCTTCGATACACAGTAATTTCAATCCTGTACTAGAATGGTTAGATGTCAAATATTTCATTAACACAACATTTGGAAAAAAAATAAAGCGTAAAGGACCTTTATTTCATGCAAACAGGAAAGAATCTGCTACAAACAGATTCACACTAAATGTAATTCTAAAACTATAATGAATTAGACTCAAGTCAAAGGTACAGCTGGCGGAGAAAATATTACTGGCGAATAAAAAAGATACACAAAGGGAACGTAATTGTGTGGAAACGAACTGACGTAATGGCTGGATCCATTAAGCCTTGTTCAATTTGAAAGGACTGAAAGACTTTCATGCATTCATTTTACCTTAACCACTTATTATATTACAGTGAAAGTCTTCTATGATTAACTGAAAGTTAAATATCTCTTTTGAGGTCTGATAACATTTGCTACAAACAAGAGAGCTGCTGTTTCACACAGCTTACGTTCGGAAATGATCTGGAAAAATAACATCCTTATTTGCATTATTGGCAAGGTACGGTAAATTTCGTTAACGCTGAGGTAAACTGTGTTAAGAATAGAGGGAGTTGGATGTAGCTGAACATTAAAAAATAAAGTTTCAGGAAAAAGTATTTTCTCTTAGAACTTAAAAAAATGAAACAGTAAGTTATGTATCTTTTAAATATATTCCCACAACCATTCACACACACACATGTATATATGTATATATATGTATGTATGTATATATATACGTATACACACATATTTATGCATATATATGTATGTATATATATATATATATATATATATATATATACATCCATACATACATACACACAAACAGCATATATTTCCCGAATTATATTCATGCCAACCTCCTTCGACTTTAAAAGTCTGAGAGATCAAGCAAGAGGATGATATTGTAATCTTAATTCTTCCTTATATTAAACTCTAATTTCCTTCTCCATTTCCCACTTGGGTTTCATCCCAGGAAGTTCCCACGGAGGAAGAGCAAATAAGGAATTTTAATGAAGGGGGAAATATACTGTAAGGTTTTTTTTTTTTTATACTGGCTTTTATGTCGAGGGATGTAATAAATTTTCCACTTCTTTCAATGGTCATGATGCGTTCAAGTTCTAGTGAAAGAATATAATGTGGATGGAGTCTATTTGTTGAAGGGGAAGGGGGAAGGGGGAAGGGGGAAGGGGGAAGGGGGAAGGGGGAAGGGGGAAGGGGAGGGGGAAAGGAAGGGGAAGGGGGATGTGTAGTCTATTCAATATATATAATTTGTTAATGGTAATCCAAAGATAAACATGAAGCAAATCTCGCGTGTTTTCACTAGATTCTGATATTCTCTGCTTATTCTACCTCCCATGTCCTATACAATATAATACAATGCAAATTCTTTGTGGGCCAGAATTATAAAACCTTTCAGATTCGAAAGTGAATGTCTCAAGATTTTATTTTAAAAATCTGAATTCTTGTCAGTTTAAAAACCAGACAAAAAAAAATGAAAGAGATGTGCCCCAAACGCGCAACAATAGACACATCTGAATGTTATCTCGTCTGACCTTCTAAAATTGATTTGATCAAGAGAAAGAGATTGGATGGAAATGACTTCATTTATAAAGCATGTTTTCACGTAGCTTTAGATTACAGTTTGATTTACCGTTGATAGAAAAGCTGAATCTCCTAAAAACATGTAGATGATTTTTCTGAAGACACACTTGCGTATATGTATATATATATA
Source organism: Macrobrachium rosenbergii (assembly GCA_039081455.1). Lineage (NCBI taxonomy): Eukaryota > Metazoa > Arthropoda > Malacostraca > Decapoda > Palaemonidae > Macrobrachium > Macrobrachium rosenbergii. The sequence continues at coordinate 41,985,265 of JANJGK010000023.1, forward strand.
TATATATATATATATATATATATATATATATATATATATATATATATATATATATATATATATATATATATTTCATAATAAATATTGTCACGAGATTTTCCACAAAAAAACTAATTGCGCTCCAATACCATTTAATATCGGCTTAACGATATCTTATGAATAACTTATAGCCAAAAGGGAGTGTTGGAACATAAAATTTAGGTCAAAGGCCACGCGGTGGGGGTCTGGAAATATAGATAGACAGTTCTCTTTGATTATCAAACCCTCGACTTCCAGCTAGGGACGGAGCACTTACCAGTTATAGTAATTCCCTTTGAGTGTAAATTATCCCCAAGGTATAGAGAATTCGATACTAGACGGTATTTATGTCTCTCTCTCTCTCTCTCTCTCTCTCTCTCTCTCTCTCTCTCTCTCTCTCTCTCTCTCTCTCTCTATATATATATATATATATATATATATGTATATATATATATATATATATATATATATATATATATATATATATATATATATATATATATATATATATGCATATATTGCAATAGCCCCATTGCCTTCTTAACTTCTGGAATTCTTCACACTTTTTGGATACGCTTGTCACTTCAAAGCCTCAGATCCAAATGCAAGAAGTGTGGAGTAATACTAATGTCCGATATATATATATATATATATATATATATATATATATATATATATATATATATATATATATATATATATAATACATCTATATATATGTGTATATATAAATTTATGTGAAACACGCATATTTTCTCGGTGAAATTCCCGTAAGAATGATCGCATTATCCACATGATGATATTCAGGGGGAACAAATTCTTAGGAAACTCACGAAGAACAGGGTCTACGATATCAAGAAAATGGGTTTTCTGCGTAATGCATTCCTAAATATCAGCCCTTCGATCAAAGGAATGATGAGGTCCCTTTCCCAGTCAGTTTATTTTATATTTATTTAGTTATCATGGACTATGTTGTCTTTTCCAAGTTGGTTGATCGGAAAATCTAGTAAGGCTCACTGATTAACAAGCTGTCCAGCCTCTGACCAGGTAACCCATTAAGTCCTGTGTAACTGGGCACCAATTTCGTTTTTCCCCTGAAAGGCCCGGAACTATTTTACAGTAAAATAAAAAAAACCTAACTTTTCTCAAAATCATAAGATTGTCCCATGAGAATAATTATTAGGAAAAAATCACTAACTTTTATCAAAGGCATCTGAATTGTTGTTGCACACACGCATCCCAACGCGGCACTTTACCCGAGTTTTTCAAGCGCCGGCAAAGAGTGCTCCAACAGTACACAGAATCATCTGAAATCTGATTATAATGGCTTTATCTTACCTCGAAATACATTTTTGCGCATGAAATGAAATTGTTGATTGCGTAGTGTTCCGTGCTGAATTCGTAATCAACGTGGAATGTCGAAGGTCTATGATTTTAACATTCGTGGGAAACAGAAGGGTCCAACATTTTGGGAAACCTTGAAAATTTTCGGAAACTTCTGTTTATTCTACCAAAATGCTTTCCTCTTATGGACCTCTTGTTATTCCTACGTGAAAACAAAACAATAAATATTCAATACATGCTTAAAGTCGTTGTGTTTGTCCTAAAGAAGGCGACTTTGGAAAGGTTTAGGGTTTTTGAATGTTAAGTGGAAAGGAGTGAATTGGAAATTTCTGTCGTAGAACAAGTTTTGATTATTTTTAATACAAAAGAACACACAAGTTCAGTAAAAAGGAACATTAATTTTCCTTATAGCTATTGAGAGAAGGTTTTTTTTGTTAAATAACTTAAATTAAGAGCTTGAACATTACAAATATTTTCAGCAGAATGAATATGCTAAAATTTATAATATAAGGAATATTCAAGTTATTTACAGAAAGAAAATTCATATCACATGAGCTAACAATTTCAGATCAATCCGCAATGTTGTGCGTAATAACCAATAATACATTTATATAGATCAATCTTGAGTGAGCCAACAACAGCGGCAGAGCAAAAAGACATTTATTTGTTCACACATTTACTTGGCACAGTTTCGTCCACGGCCCAAAAACTATTGCTGAACCCGCACAAAAATATACATGAAAGGACTGGAGATTGTGCAATAGGCTTCCAAATCCTTTTAAAGTGTTTTCGTGCCCTGATACTTTTATGATCTGTTACAGATTCGTGTAGTAGTTCGTGAAAGGAAAATTAATAGTGTTATGTAGTATATGCATCTGGAAGAAAATCTTCCTGTCATTCAACACAAGATTCTTGACAAGTGTTCACTTCCTAAAAGGACTTGAATTCAAAGTTCCAGGAAACCTGGGGTTAGTGACTTTTAAGAGCTAATATTCGAACTACAGAAAAATACAGAGGCGTGATACAGGACTCTTAATCAAAGAGTGGGAATACGGGGATTGTGAAAAGAGCTAACAGGCACTAAAAGGAAGAGAGAGAGAGAGAGAGAGAGAGAGAGAGAGAGAGAGAGAGAGAGAGAGAGAGAGAGAGAGAGAGAGAATTTTTTTAGTACTGTATATGATTTTCTTCAAAGGCATTGCACAAGGCAACATCAAATGAAACATGCATGCATTTAAGGGCGTATACCATGAATATAGGTTCTCCAAAAACGTATTTAGTTAGAAATGCTTAAGTAAATAGAACGCAGTAATATTCTCCCTTTTTTTATTGTCTTTATATTTGCTCGGACACTGGCACTGGAATGAAAGATAAACACTCGAGCGATGATTTATCCTCGTAGCAAAATACTCTCCTTAGAACCTCGCGAATATGTTGTGAATGAAATATACTGTACACCATTCTTAAACTCCCCTGCCCTTTCTCTAGACATCTCCGGCTCTTCAGAGGCACTGGAGTTGAGCGTAGATGAAATGAGTTTCAATTTTACTTTCATTTTTTTTTATAATTTTTCCTTTTGGATTTCATCTTGGGAGCGTCCCTTGGAGGGCTGAGCAAATATGGAAATTTCATGAAAGATGGAAATTGCGTATGAGAATTTTTCATTAGAGGTTCGCATTAAGCGCTGTAATTAACATTCTTTTCTCTCTCAGAGTATAAAATGCGCTGGACCTTTCACGAAATGAATAAATATGAAGGCATTTCCGGGGCCGAGGGAGAAAGACGTCGGCTATTTTTGTGTTGCGATTTTAGAGAGAATGTTTTTGTTGGGGGGGAAAATATTTCATGACTGTTAAATATAAAACCTATTTCAGACAATACGAAAAGAAGAGAGTGACTGATAGTAATATTAAAAAAAAACCTGGTCATTAATAGTCTGCTAAATTAGTGAAAATTTAGTTCAAAGACTTTTTCCTGTTTATAACCTTGCACTAATGTAGCTAAAGATTAAAACAAATCTTTCTTAAATACAAAATTTTAAATCGTAATTCCCAAAATGCAGAGGAAGATTCCCTGAAAAGCTCGATCTAAAAACGTAGCAATTTTCCCTCGGCAGCTAAGACAACGACATTCCTTTTTTTTACGCAGTCCCTTTCTTTAAAACCCTAATTCTTGGCAAGATATTTGCTTTATCTTGCAGAATTTAAGTCAACCAAAATAGGAGGACTTCCCTTTCCCACGCTGGATAAGTTAAGGATAACTACATCTGTAATTCAGTTTTAGTTTTCTTTTACTGTGCCGACTTTGTCTGTCTGTCCGCCTTCAGATCTTAAAGACTACTGAGGCTAGAGGGCTGCAAATTGGTATGTTGATCATCCACCCTCCAATAATCAAACATACTAAACTGCAGCCCTATAGCGTCAGTAGTTTTTATTTTATTCAAGGTTAAAGTTAGCTATAATCGTGCTTCTGGCAACGATATAAGACAGGCCACCACCGGGCCGTGGTTAAAGTTTCATGGGCCGCGGCTCATACAGAATTATACCGAAAGATAGATCTATTTTTGGTGGCCTTGATTATAGGCTATAGCAGCTGTACAGAAAACTCGATTGCACCGAAGAAACTTCGGCTCATTTTCTACAATTTTTTTTTTAACTCTTCCACGATAAATTGGAGGTAATAATTTCTTTATGTTAATCCTGACATGAAATAATTTCTTCAGTACGCATTATGGGACACTCGGTATACACTAATATAAATTCTACAGTGTCCTTTTGGGCCGAACTGGTAATTTTCGTCTGTTCCCCTTTGGTTTATCCTCAGTTAGTTGCCCAAACTCTTAACTTTTTTAGTAAATCCCTCTCAGCAAAACTCCCGTCTGATTCTAGCAACAAGACTGAATGATCTAGTTAAGCTTTTATAATGATAATGCTAATCTTTATCTCAGTCCTATTCCAAGTTATGACAGAAAACTGGAAAAGAATGTATATTTTCAAGAAATCTTAAATTTCTTCTGCGCGTTGCTTCTTTTTTTACACTTTTTCTGACCCACTTGGGAATTTTCTCCGAATAATTAGCCAAAGATTACCTCTGATCGATATTTAGATAACTTTTTTTTTCTTTATTGGGCCGCCACAGATCGAGAATGACTAGATATTCGCATGGGGAACTGGGCCGAAAATCTTTTCGATTCCCACCGGGCCAAAGACGTTTTCGGTTCCCACGGATGGTTTACTCCCGAAATTCTGGGTCCCGCTCAATTTAACAATTTTAATAGTTCCCAAAAAATCGAAGGACTATATAGGATTTTCTTGAAGCAAATTACTTCAAAAGAAATAATATGCTTTCACTTTCTGCGATATTAATATCGTTACATTATTAGATAATATTATTCAAATTGAGTGCATATCTGTAATACAGTGCCTTAGACGCCAAGTCAGATTGAACGTAGTGGAATCTATACCCGAGGAATCTATTGGTGGATTACTGAGTTGAATGTGTCTTTATTAAGAACAATTCCTGGCCATTTTATAGTCAGTTTTCATCCTGGATAAGACAGAAAATTATGATTTTAGTTTATAAAATATTACAAAGCCTAGATGGATGTGGGACTGATTCGACGTAAGTGACTTCTTCGTTTCCACGTGTATTTCATGTAGACAAATTTTAATAATAACATAAAAAAAGATAACATTAAACGTAATGTGTGCAATTTA
>JANJGK010000023.1:41992839-42012245 GCA_039081455.1 Macrobrachium rosenbergii
ATTTTTTTTTGTATCATCTTCCATGATGATTCTGATAAAAAAAATGAAACTTTAAGGATAATGAATAATGAATAATCAATAAAACTTGTTTTCAAACGGTAGCAAATATTCCCAAGGCAACAGACCAGATTTTGGTCATTCGAAACAAAACACAGAAAACGGAAAAATATGGCTTTAACTGAAGTAAATTTTATCAATAAAGAAAACTATAAATAACCTTAATGTAATACCATTTTTAGTTGGCTTTTATAAACGTTAATATAATATAATATAATATAATATAATACTTTGAGGGAAACAGAGACAGGCAACAGAGAGATCAGACTCTAATCTTTCAATAAATTTAATTTCGATAGTAATATAACATAATTTCAAAGAAAAAATAAATTAACAGTAGAAACGAAAGCCTTGCTTAAGGTAATATGAACAAAAAAATCCCAGTAACAAATTGATTATAAATACCCCGAAGCTTTCATTATTCACTGTTTTAACGTAATCATTCAGTGTCAATCATTTCCTAATCTCCCGTTAACAGCAAAATCAGCTTTGACAGTTATGAATTAAGTTGTGGGATGATCAGGAAATCCACGGTGTTTAAAGCTTCGTCCACAAGAGATTATATTAACTATAATGAATTGTTGGTCTGCCTGCTTGCTATTACAGAATCAGAGCACGGGTTTCATATTTTGAAAGCATTACACGTTATTAATAATCTGCTCTAAATCTTCAATTTTTTCTGAAGCTTAGCATCTCTGTACACAACGGATAAGTGGGATATCCGAGCCTGCCACATATAGCTACATTAAAATCATTTCTAAAGTTGAAAGATATTGCCGATTACATATGGCTTTATTCTAAATTCGTTATTAGGAGAGAATGACGCAGACACGTCACTAAACATCCACAGGAGACACGAGTTTCCATCATACAGAAAAATGGCGTAAATATTTTTGCTTTCTATTCAATCAATCAAAGACACGTGCCAACATAAATGAAATCATTGGATATTACGAAACTGGTTTCTATATCCTTCAAAAATGCCTTCAGTCACAGACACTTTTCTGACTGTAGAGAGTAGAGATACGCGAGAGAGAGAGAGAGAGAGAGAGAGAGAGAGAGAGAGAGAGAGAGAGAGAGAGAGAGAGAGAGAGAGAGAGAGAAATATGCGGATGTTATTCCCTTGATTTTTGCACGTATAGACAGGTACAAAGAGAATTGAAAGAGTAGGGGAGATAGCTAGCTGCAGGAGGGGGGGGGGAGATAAGAACTTCTATATAGCGTTCTTTTTTTTTAAAATTTAGACACGTGCACCAAAAACACGCGTATTAGAGAGAGAGAGAGAGAGAGAGAGAGAGAGAGAGAGAGAGAGAGAGAGAGAGAGAGAGAGAGAGGTCCGGATATTATAATTTTGATTTTGGCATAGACAATGAGGAATGGAATAACACTCTCGTAAGAATGACGAAGATATATTGTACTGTATTTTTTCGCAAGAAATAAGCGATTGTATTTATTGTAAATGAAATATACATCATTCTTAAACTCCCCTGACTTCCTCCTCTGACCTTTTACTAGACATCTCACATCTTCCCATATCCCAGTAGTACATCTCCTGCTCTTCAGAGGCCCTGGAGCTGAGCGGTAGATGAAATGAGTTTCAATTTTATTTTCGTTTTTTTATCATTTTTTCCCTTTGAATTTCATCTTGGGGGGCGTCCCTTGGAGGGCTGAGCAAATATGGAAATTTCATGAAAGATGGAAATTGCGTATGAGAATTTTTCATTAGAGCTTCGCATTAAGCGCTGTTAATTAACATTCTTTTCTCTCTCAGAGTATAAATGCGCTGGACCTTTCACGAAATGAATAAATACTGAAATATTGTCGTGCTTGGAAAAATTAGATTTCGCTTATTTTTTTAGTTTTGCATTGCTAAAAAATTGTTTGCCTTGCAATATTTCAGAACTGAATTTAAATGCTACTTCCACATAGTTCATGAAGCCTATTTTCCGACATAACATACCCAAAAAAAAAATATATAACAGATGGAAATGTTTTTTTTAAAATTGCAGCTCAGCAGTTGGACATATAATCACATGAGGATCGCTTTCAAAACCATTTTATTTACTGTTACTATGTAAACACCTGGATTTAAGCGAAAATGAAGTTTCCTCCCCCAAAACATAAAATACAAAGGATAATTTTACATTTAAGGTGAAAAAACAGATAGCATATTTTGACAAATATTTGTCATACCCGTTTTTGTTATAAAGCGTATATATTTTTTTTTGTGGGCGGGGGGTGGTAATTTATTGTGATTCTACCCAACAGTTTATATTGACTTTTCTTCCATAGAATGAAATATTCTACTGCAGAGACAGAAGACAATCAGTCCTACCATCTGGGTGATTTTCATTACATCACTCTAGAGTAAAGAGATTAGGCATCATTTAGAATTTTTTTAGCATATTGGAGAATCTCTTAAAAATATGTATACGTTATAACCATAATATAGAGGAATAATTTATAAATATTGACTTAATATAGAATAAATAAATGGTGGAATATGATATAGTGTCTTTTATAACAATTTAACATTACTGAACGGGTGTTATGAGAGAGGAGAGAGAAGAGAGAGAGAGAGAGAGAGAGGAGAGAGAGAGAGAGAGAGAGAGAGAGAGAGAGAGAGAGTGAGAGTGAGAGAAATACAATTTTCCAGCACATTGATTGCTAATCACCTCAATAATTCTGCCTAAAACTTTTCCGTTGAAGAATCTCATCTGCATATTAAAATGTATTGTGTATTCAAATTGGTCCTTTTTTGGTGTAACAGTGATACCATACGAGTGATGAACGCTAAATTTTCAGAAGTCTTCCATCAGCCGAGACTCATAAAAACAAAGTAAAAAAAATGCTCCGGGAGTTTTTTTTCGGCGCAATCGAGTTTTATGTACAGCTGCTACAGCCTATAATCAAGGCCACCGAAAATAGATCTATCTTTCAGCTGTCTCGGTGATAACGCTGTATGGAGCAACAGCCCATGAAATTTTCAGCCACGGCCCGGTGGTGGCCTGTCCTATAGCGTTACCAGAAGTACGATCATGGCTAATTTTATCCTTAAATAAAATTGGTACGTTTGATAACTGGAGGGTGGATACTCAATGTACCAATCTGCAGCTCTCTAGACTCAGTAGTTTTTAAGATCTGAGGGCGGACAGAAAAAGTGCGGACAGAAAAAAGTGCAAACGGACAGACAAAGCCGGCACAATAGTTTTCCTTTACAGAAAAACTAAAAACCCTAAGGAAGGATTGCACATATTTTCTTCAGCTCATATCGGACATATTATTCCTGGAATATCCGGTTATAACCCTGAACGAGTTCTATGAACGAAACGTCTCGTAAAACTAATAAGGTTTACAAAAAGAATAGATACAGACTCAGCACGCTGAGCTTATTTTTTAAAAGAATTTGGTATGAAAACCCCTCCTACCCCACCTTAACCACCCACCCCCTAGTTCTTGCTAAAAAAGGGCTTAGTAAATTATATGGCTCTCTCTCTCTCTCTCTCCTCTCTCCTCTCTCTCTCTCTCTCTCTCTCTCATCATATATACACAGGCCATCAAAATCTTACAGCCTCATGATTATGTGCAAAACACACATGCATCTCCAGCAAAAGCGAACATGCAGATAGGCTGACTTGAGCTTTTCCTGTTAAAGAAACTTTACCTTTTTCAAAAACGAAAGGTTAATAACCTTTAAAAATGTTTTTAATTGGATAGTTTCTGCGGTGTTGTCGACGAATAACATTCAGCGCATCAATCTGTAAAAGGCAGTTCATTATATTTAAATCTGATTTCTTTTTTAAAGGAAATCTATCTCTAGAATTCTCTGGGCATCAAATTGGATTGACGCAATTGTAAGGTATACATTTAACTGCATCTTAACAAGACCCGTTACCATCAGTCTGCAAAGCACGAGCGAACCAGGAGGGGAAAATTATTTAACACGAAGTTAATTAAAGCATTGGAATAACAATTAACCAGGAATCCTTTTCACGTCAGAGAAACTTACATGGTAAATTATCAGAACGAGCTGTTTCCGGAAATTGGCGGTTTATTAATCGAGGCACCTCATGCGGTGCACTGTAGGCATTACTTAAAGGTTCTTTGCAGCGTGCCTTCGGCCCCAAGCTGCAACCCCTTTCGTTCCCTTTACTGTACCTCCTTTCATATTCTCTTTCTTCCATCTTCATTTCCACCTTCTCCTAACAATTGATTCACAGTGCAGCTGCGAGGTTTTCCTCCTGTTACACCTTTCAAACCTTTTGCTGCCAATTCCCGTTTCAGCGCTGAATGACCTCATAGGTCCCAGTGCTTGGCCTTTGGCCTAAGTTCTATATTTAATTCAATTCTTCTATAGCACCAGTGAGCAGAAGTGAAAGCCTTAAAATGCACGAAAGTTAGCAGAAACTATCTGAGGAAAAGTGACATCCAGATATCACCAGGAAAAAATGCTCTGGGAGGTGGGATTTGAAGTCTCTAGCGTCAGGCTTCAGGGAAATCAACACTCCTTCGTTCTCTGAGGTCATTGGAGACGAACGAGAGGAATATTTCTCATTTTCTCAGTCAAGTTGTTTTATGATAAACAGACCTCGCCGTTTGATATTAGGTAATACGAAATGGGGTAACTGTGGAAATGTCACCAATCCTACTTGTCTGTCGAATATATCCCCTTTGAAAAGGAGAATCGAACAGATTCCAGAAAGCTACCTATACAGAGTTATCCTTAAATATGTGTACTTATACGTAACTGTGGATTCGTTTCTCCATTTGAAGACTCATGCTACTATGAATAATAATAATAATAATAATAATAATAATAATAATAATAATAATAATAATAATAATAATAAACCTCTGCTCGAAAATGAACATAACAAAACGCAGACACATCTATCTTCCTGCATCAAACGTCTCTCTTGCGAAAGATAAAATTTCGAAAAGGCAATTTCCTTTTTAAGTGAGAGGCGAGGGGTTGATGGAAAGTTTTTTTTTTTTATGCCGCGAAAGAAAAAAAGTGTTTAGCTGAAAAGCTGACTTATTGAAAGGGAACCCAGAACGACAGAAAGGAGTTACGCGAATAACTTTCTATTTTCTTTTTGTGGAAAAAATTAGAAAAATAGAGTGGCCGAGGAAATTATATTCTGGAAATATATTGTTCACCCTGGGAAGTTTCTCTCTCTCTCTCTCTCTCTCTCTCTCTCTCTACCTCTCTCTCTCTCTCTCTCTCTCTCTCTCTCTCTCTCTCTCTCTCTTCATTTTATTTTCTTTGTTAATGAATGAACTTCTCTTTGTCTGTCCGTCTAACGGTCCGTTTCTCTCACTGTTCTTTGGGATGTGGTCCCCCACCCCTCTCTCTCTCTCTCTCTCTCTCTCTCTCTTCATCTCACATTCTTTGTAAAATGTCAATAAATGTGCTTCCCTTTTTCTCTCCGTCTAACAACCCGTTTTTCCGGCTGTTCTTATGTTAATTTATTTAAAAGGGGGAGCAGTATTCCCCTAAGGAAACGAGCTAATAAAAGTTATCACTGACGAAAATTCGGGTCAGAGTCTTTTGATACAGTCTGGTGTCTCAAGCAAAGCGGAGGACAAGGCCTTGGTGAATCGAGTGTTTACCTCGGAGCACCTGAGAAGAAGGAGGAGAAGAGGAAGACCGAGAGGTGGGAGAAGGTGAGGTAGGTGTGAGAGAGAAAGGTGTTTAGCATCCTATAGGATGTGTTACAAGTCAGATGAGGTGAGTTATCGATTGGTTGAAGCAGCTGATGGGGAATTTTTATTTATTTTTTTTTTTTGAACGGGGGTTTCGTTCTCTTTTCTCAAGTTGAGGGATACATACACACATGCATACATATATACATACACACACACACATACACACACACATATATATATATATATATATATATATATATATAGATTTACATATACATAAGTATAGCCTATATGTAAATGCATATATAAATATGTATATATATAAATGTGTATATACATACATACATATATATATATATATATATATATATATATATATATATATATATATATATATATATATATATATATATATATATATACTGTATATATATATATGTATATATATATATATATATATATATATATATATATATATATATATATATATATATATATATATATATAGTATATACATACACATTAATGATTGCTTTATACTTTTCAAAGCAACAAAGGACCGAGAAACCTTACAAGTTTAATCGCTTACAAAAAAATATCAAAAGAAAAAAAATGAACACGCGTTGATTTAGATTACAAAAAAAAAATCTGTCCACCCGTTTTCAGAGTGTGGATGATCTGGCAGGCATGAAGCCTGCCAGATCATCCACACTCTGAATCCTAACTAAAAAAAAAAAAAAACAGAAAATCACACATCAAAAAACTTACACTTTCCTTCGCCGCAGCAAGTAACTCAAATAAAATATTTCCCCAACGCCGAGGATGATTAAAATGCCCGACGAACGCCGAGACGTCAAGAAAATGAGGAAAGTTGCCGAGAAAGTTTTTTTGTCCGCACTTTCGCTGGAAGAAAGACTCGGTCGTAAGACACACAAGTAAATGGGGAGAAAAAAAAAGGAGCTACTGTGGGAATTCAGAGAAAGAGAGAAAGTTTTTTTTTTTTTTCAAAAGGCGGTGTTTCTGAAGTTTGCAATCCTATCAGTCTAATGAAGCATGAGAGATAAAAAAAAGAAAGGTTCTGAAGGCTCGCTTGGATTTCTGTGGGACTGATTGGTCGCTTGGAAAATGGCTTTTGGGAAATTAGTGATGGAGTTGGTTCACAGTGCTGAAAAGTGGTGATTATAGACACAAGAAATAATAATAATAATAATAATAATAATAATAATAATAATAATAATAATAATAATAATAATATTAAATGTTCCCGTAAAATGCATTTTTTAATAATAATATTAATATTAATAATACAAGTTCCAATTTTAAAACACATTTACTGATAATAATAATAATAATAATAATAATAATAATAATAATAATAATAATATTATTATTATTATTATTATTATTAAATGTTCCCATAATAATAATAATAATAATAGTAATAATAATGATAATAATAATAATAATAATAATAATAATAAAAGCTCCAATTTTAAAACACATTTACTGACAATAATAATAATAATAATAATAATAATAATAATAATAATAATAATAATAATAATAATAATAATAATAATAAAGTTTATACTTTATGACACGTTTAATATATTTACCAACAGCTGAAAATATTAAAAAAATAGATTAAGAATGACAAAAATCGTAATAATGATAACAAGAGTAATAAACATTAATGCCTGCATATATACCTATATCTACAAATTATCGGAACGATTATATCTTCCATGAAGAGTCAATTTATTATGTGAAGCTAAAAAAAAAAAAAAAAAAAAAACTTACTGAGAAAGTAACTAGAGTTAGCTTGGCAAAAAATCACAACAACATTAAGTGAGGCTAAACAAAATAAAAAAATAAATAAAATAAAATTAATAAATAAAAATAAACGTGCCACGAAAGTAGACAGAGAAGTTTGCCAAGCTGAAACAACAACAACAACAACAACAACAACGAAGGAAGAAAATGACACTGCAACGTTGCAAACTGCAATAAATACATTCAGGGGGCCGCTTTAGAGAGCTCATTATGAGGCCGAGATGAAGTACGGTTATTGCATTTCATTATTGCAGGGCCCCTTAAGCCTTGCTAATGATTGCCCCGCGGAAGTTTTATGTAATAATAAATGAGTCCATAAAATGGTGCGGGGTGAGAATTTTTAGATTCTCTTTTTTTTTATTTTTTTTTTTTTTTGTGGGGGTCGGGAATAGAGGTTACACTGTGAAGTCAGCAAAATAGCCTTTTGATTACAAAGTCAGCAGTTGATATCAGAGGCCAGGGACGGGCTGGGAATGTTTGTGTGCTAAGGAAGATTTAAAATAGGGTACAAAGAGGAAGGAATCTTTGGAATTCGCGGGGAAAATAACCTAGTCATGAAATGGGAAGGTTACTGACAAAATCAGTAGTTAGTATTCTGCCCATGAGAGTAAGAATGACTTGAGCAGTTATATGTATCAGAAAAGTAAAAAATTTAGAGCGCAGAATAAAAAAGAGGGTGATGTTGAAATTTCTAACAAAATTTAACAGCCAAATTAAAATACACTTGTTTAATTTATATATACAATATATATATATATATATATATATATATATATATATATATATATATATATATATATATATTTCAAGTGTGCAATTGTAAATGCAGTGATCACCATGATAACAGAATCCCAACTTCTTGATTCACTGGTATTCACTTATCCCCGTTCAAGGTAACCAATGCATTTTTATGCACCGGACGAGAAGAAAAGTTCCCAAAATCGTTTCGATAGTGTGGGAAAGGGCCTTTTTCAATTCCAGTAAAATAGAGCTGAATTCGACAGATATAGTATGAAATGGAATAGATCCTTTTCCTTCGTGGTAAAGTGGGTGCCTAAGTGGTGGACCCCTATTTCTCTCAGCTTGGAAGGAGAATTTCCCTATTTCATTTCCATTTTCGGATTAAAGGTTTTCTGTGAAAACCCCATTAGAAAATAATAAGGAACCGAGAGGTTGAGATTTCAATGCATTTCAGTTTATATAATATATATATATATATATATATATATATATATATATATATATATATATATATATATATATATATATATATACACATATATGTTTGGTTTTAAATCACGAAAAAGGTAAAAACGTGATGATTATACGAACAAAGTTCCAGCCACGATGGAAAAGTGAAACAATTGGGATGAAAAGCACTTTCGTCTTATTACCAAGACACGGCCACAGCTGTGACCACGTATTGGTAATAAGACTAAAGTACTTAGCATCTCAGCCGTTTCACTCTTTCTTCGTGGCTGTAACTTTGTTCATTTACATATATATATATATATATATATATATATATATATATATATATATATATATACATATACTGTATATATATATATATATTTAAGTTGATGTGTGTCTGCGTATGTGTGGCAACAGAAAGAAACAGAGAATAAAAGAAGAAGACGATTAAAATGAAGAACACAGTAAGGAAACTGGAACATCAAATTTGACAGCCACCATTTGTTATTGTTCCTGCCATTAGCTTTGCTACTCACTCCATTATGGCCACTCTCAATTTCTCTCATAACGTTTCTCACTTCTTTACTTATTAGCCTCCTACATTTCCTCTCTGTTACAAGCACTTCCCTGCGTCAAGAATAAATGACACGATTGTTCATCTCTAAAAATACGATATTTTCTGGAACTCTGCGCGATTTAACATCCTACTATGTGGCTTTTAAGGTTGATGAGATCTTTTTTTCTGCTACACTATTATTTTTTATGACCTTTTCCAAGTTCATTACTTAGGTAATTATCCTAATTTGATGCAAACTTCCAGTACTTTTAATATTTTTTGAAATGTTGCTAAAAATTTTACTCGGAGTTGATGTTACTAAAGAACATTTGTTGACAGAAAAAACGCATAATTTCTATTTTTTTATACCACATTTTCCTGTTATTTACCACTTATTTTGCGCTTATTTGCGTTATTTTATATCATGTACAACGCTCTACTGGCGAGTACAGCGGGTAGAAGCCCAGTAGACATTGCCATTAATTAAGCAAATAGTTTATGCGTTGTGTTTTCTATTGTCCAATACTTTAAATAACTTCTCATGAGGATATTTGTGGATTGCGATTAGCGAGACACTTGGAAAAGGAATTATAAGAAGGTATGAAGGCTTTAGCTTACTACTTCCAAGGACATAGGAAGTAAAGCAATTACTGAAGTTAGTTTTTTATTTAGTGCCTTTCAACGCCAGTATTTTAATACATATATACACACACATACATACCAGGCCATACATACATTCATAACACACATATATATGTGTGTGTATGTATGTATGTATATATACATACATATGCATATAGATATATATATACATATATATATATAATTATATATATACACTGTATATACACACACACATATAAAGATACATAACACAAATTTAACACAAACAATACATTATACAGTAGTTGACAGTACCTCAACTGTGATCAGGAAGGAAGCTGTGTCGACCGAAATGCATGGTTTAATTTTTTTTTAAATCCCTTTTTCACGGTTTTTTTAATTTCATGGAACGCTGTTAGTTTATAGCAAAAGACATCCACTATATGAGGCAGAACAGAGATAAATTAAACGGATTATTTTTATCCTTACATGGTGACTGTCCGAGAACTTCTATGAAACTGTCTCTCCTTAAAAGTCTAGTGGCTAATATTCTTTCTTTATAGCTTCCACCTCCTTTTTCATTGTTCTTCAACCGAGATTTCCTCTATCTTATAACAAAGAATATGAATATTACGTTCTGCAAATGGCTAATTTCACGTTCAAAACAGAACACTTTGAGTATAAAGGAAAGTTCTTCAATTGTATCCCCTCCTTTTGGCCAACAAAAACACGAAAGGAAATGAAGAAAATAACTCTGAGACTCGTAAATCCTTTCTATATAATTTTCATAATCCCAGAGTTTGCATTGTTCCCCGAGGACAGATTTGTATCATCCTCTAATGTACCTCTTATTATTCTTTTGGGAATAATCACAGTCATATAATAGTCAAAATATTTCATGTAAATTGGGAGGAATCATTATGTTTTGTTTCCGATTTTTTTCACTTGCGTTTTTTCCCAGTTTTTTTTTTTTTATTCCATCGTGATTTTTTTTTTACAAACCATCGTTACAACTGACTTTACACTATTAAACTACTTTTTCGTATGGGTATTACAGACATTATATAAATATATATTACTATATTTATACCTTCCTGCGTCTCAAGGCCATTCACTATCTGTCTTTTAATGTAGATTTAAAATTAAACATGATGCAACATCGATCATCACTCCAGAGAGCATCCTGCGTCTCAAGGCCATTCACTATCTGTCTTTTAATGTAGGTTTAAAATTAAACATGATGCAACATCGATCATCACTCCAGAGAGCATCCTGCGTCTCAAGGCCATTCACTATCTGTCTTTTAATGTAGGTTTAAAATTAAACATGATGCAACATCGATCATCACTCCAGAGAGCATCCTGCGTCTCAAGGCCATTCACTATCTGTCTTTTAATGTAGGTTTAAAATTAAACATGATGCAACATCGATCATCACTCCAGAGAGCATCCTGCGTCTCAAGGCCATTCACTATCTGTCTTTTAATGTAGGTTTAAAATTAAACATGATGCAACATCGATCATCACTCCAGAGAGCATCCTGCGTCTCAAGGCCATTCACTATCTGTCTTTTAATGTAGGTTTAAAATTAAACATGATGCAACATCGATCATCACTCCAGAGAGCATCCTGCGTCTCAAGGCCATTCACTATCTGTCTTTTAATGTAGATTTAAAATTAAACATGATGCAACATCGATCATCACTCCAGAGAGCATCCTGCGTCTCAAGGCCATTCACTATCTGTCTTTTAATGTAGGTTTAAAATTAAACATGATGCAACATCGATCATCACTCCAGAGAGCATCCTGCGTCTCAAGGCCATTCACTATCTGTCTTTTAATGTAGGTTTAAAATTAAACATGATGCAACATCGATCATCACTCCAGAGAGCAGCGATTGCGGTAGCTTTGTCCTCACTCACATTAATCCCTTATAATTAAAGTTATAAAAAGAAAAAAAAAACAGTTCTAATCTAGTTGTTTTACTACAAAATTACAATGTCTCTTCTTTGTCGCTTCTATCTTTCGGGTGTCTCGGTATAATGCTGTATGAGCCGCGGCCCAGGCAACTTTAACCACGGCCTGGGTGGTGGCCGATCCTATATCGTTGCCAGAAGAACGATTATGGTTAACTTTAGCCTTAAATAAAATAAAAACTACTGAGGCTACAGGGCTGCAATTTGGTGTGTTTGATGATTGGACGGTGGATGATCACCATACCAATCTGCAGCCCTCTAGCCTCAGTAGTTTTTAAGATCTGAGGGCGGACAGAAAAAGTGCGGACGGACAGACAAAGCCATCTCAATAGTTTTCTTTTACAGAAAACTAAAAAGGTCTTTCCTGCAATTTCCCTCTTTTATGAAAATGCCCTATTTGCTTTACTCTCGTTGGGAACTTCTAATGAAAAGAATGAGAAGGTAAAGGAAAAATGTAGAAATATTTAAAAAAGCGAGAATAAAAGTATTTTCATCAACTCGACCGTTTGAAGAGGATGAAAAGCTTAAGGTATAAAAAGATGTGGAATTTCATAACTGAACGCAAACCGAATTGAAATGGTATACGCTTTTGTGTATCGCTTCTCATGCATGTAAGAATTCAAGTATTCGAAGATTGAAAGAACGGTGTTTTTTTTCTCGGATAATTTGCTAATATGGATCTCTCTCTCTCTCTCTCTCTCTCTCTCTCTCTATATATATATATATAATATATATAAATATATATATATATAAATATATATAATATATATATATATATGTGTGTGTGTGTGTGTGTGTGTGTGTACATACACACAGATATATATATAAATATATATAAATATATATATATATATATATAACTATTATATATAAATATATATATATGTATATATACATATATATATATTATATATATATATGTACAGTATATACTTTCCTAAGAGTGGAGTGAGTTAAGCTAAGCGAGAATGCACAGGCAACCGAAGATATATTATCCGTGCAACTATCAATTTATGTTTTATTCAACATTAAATGATATGCAATAAACAAATAAATGCAATCAGTAAGTACATAAGAAAAGACAACCATTTGAAAACAAAATCTCTGTCTGTCTATCTGTTTGTCTATTTGTCTGTAAATTTTTATCAGGTTCCTTTTTGTTTGTGCATTCAAATCTATAATATGCCCTATTATGCCGATGTACTTTGTCATTTATAAAACCTGCGAAAATCCGTCTGAAGTCCTTGCCCTCTCATATAGAATTCCATTTGTTTCAGCAAGCCAGGCGTACCATGTTTACTATATGAAAAATTAATCAAAACAGAAAACTTTTAAATAAAGCGTACTTCTACAAATGCTTCTTTTATACCTCTCCGTTTATTCACTTAACTAATTCAAATCTCGCTTTCAGCGCATTTGGGCTTAACAGCGTGTGAAAGAACTAAAAAAAATAAAGTTGACAGAATTTCTTACTGGAAGGGGACTCCTTTTTGAAAAGATTAAAATATTTATTCTCCAACAACCACTTTCTTTTGAAAGGAAAGTGTTTCTGGTATGAAAGGGAGTAAACACACTCGTTTTCTATGTATCCCCTGGTGTTGACTAAGGGACAGAAAATGGGTATGCATAGAAAATGGGGAAGCATATTCACTTTCCACGTAACAGTGGCGACCACGGGACAAAAACTGTGCATACAGTGGAAAAGTGGATTATCTGTTTGAGTCTAAGACTATCCCTAAGTTAAGTTTACAGTAAATTTTTCTTTAATGCAGAGATTACTGTAGAATGTTACTAAGCAATGATTTTTTATTTATTACTTTCTTACGAAGAGACCAATGGGTCGAAAAACTTATGCCCTTACCTACTACATGCCCACAGGATGAGAGTACTGCCTATGCCTGAAATATCAAATATTAGTAAATTCTCATAATTTTGGTTCTTCTTTATTATATTTTGGCATATGAAGTTGAAATTGAACAGCAACTTCCAGAATAAGAGATAAATAAAAGATATATCGAAAGCCAAAGTTATTCGCATAAAATTGTTCGAAAGTCATCGCAAGATAACTGCTTTAATATGATAAAGTTTAAGACCTAAAAATGTCATAAGCTTTATCAAGTTAACTGCCACAGGTATTCATAGTGCTGTATATGAATACCTACAGTATTAATCTACAAGCGTTATTGATTATTACGCCTTTTTTCCGTGAGTAATTAACGGATAGAATATACCTAGTCATAAGAAACATACTGATAAAAAGAAACATTTCCTTCTATAATTTTATTTTACGCATTTGCCTTTCCATAGTCAATTACGTTGTGAGAAATACTCTGGAACATTTGTTAACCACAATGTCTGAACTGTACTTTGAAATATTTTAGTATCTCGAGAAAAAAAAAAAATACAAATGAAAAGCAATACACGTCAAATGTTATGGCGTAATTGAATTGAAATTTTATTGTTAAATCCCATAGCAAAAGTCAGCTTCTGCTACGCTATCCCGAAAAAAAAAAATGTTCACTGATTAAAATCCACTGGAAAGGTAAACATTAAGAATTAAAGGGACGTAACCGAGATCAAATAAATAAAAATAACAACCATGACTTCGGTAGTACGTTGGCATTTAATTGAAAAGAAATCTAATAATATTTCGTAAAAGGGATTATGTTCCATTCCCTTGGAAAATATAAATATATATACTGTATATTGCACCGGGAAAAGAAAAACTGTATTGCACAGTTCCTGGTCAGAGGCTTTGCCAGCGACGCGTTGCATAGAAATATTGTTTTTTCCTTATTCTTTGAGGAAAAATTGGATAATACTTTTTTAACTTGTTTATCGTATGATCTACGTCAGACTACATGCAGTGGAAGTAAAATAAATTCTATATTGATAAACAACACTGGCATATATATATGTATATATATATATATATATTATTGTATATATATATATATACTGTATATATATATATATATATATATATACTGTATATATACAGTATATATATAATAAACACACACACACACACACACACACATATATATATATATATATATATATTCTTATTTACCAGGAGTTCTTAACAAATGGATACATTGGCAAACCTATTAAAATCCCACTTAAATAATGTAACTCAGTGACTTCCGACATTTCAGACTGGTATTCATGTATGCACATTTTTTATTTTCACCGAAACTCATCAAAATTCCGTTTAGAGGCCATGCATGAATTCACAAAGGATCTTGTGACTAGTTCTTTCAACTACCAGTGTTCTCCTCAAACTGAATGACCCACGACGAAAATAGCTTTTTATAATGATCCTTATGCTACTAAGTGTTCTTTTTACAATGGTCCTTATTTTTACTCCAACCTCGTCCACAAACAAGGGCTAAACCATTAGGAAACACATGATAATTGCGTCCGCAGCAGAAAACGAGAATAAAAAAAAGGCCAAACATTTTTCCGAAGTCCTTTCGGCGAGTCCTTTGGGGCACGGCTTTGTAAGAGAATCCGCGGAAAAGATTTCTTGAGGTCAAAAGGCAAAGAAGAAAGAGGAGAGAGAGAGAGAGAGAGAGAGAGAGAGAAGAGGAGCGAGAGAGCATAAAGTTTAATCTCTGGAAGAAGAAGAAGAAAAAGAAACAGAAGAAAGAGTGGCAGAGGGGAAACAGGTTTCGGGAAATTTGCTTTGTTAAAGGGAATTTGCCTCCGCAGTTATTTCGGGTTTGGCTAAAAGTCCCCACTTTTCTCTCTCCACATTCAGTCCAGGAATTTAAGACCGAGCGGTGAGTATTCCAGTTGCTTTGATGTATTCTTGCAATAATGATATTAACCATAATAACGTTTCAGTGCTTCCTAATTTATTTCTACCTGAAGGATTTCAACTTTAATCCTCATCCTCCCCTCTCCCATCTTCCTATCTTCTTATTCATCTCCTTTCTTTATAGCTTAAGACTGATGTAGTGAATTGATAATATATCTACAAAAATATGTGGAAATTGAATTATCATATAATTCCTAATAGTATACTGGATGGGTAGCTCTCTCTCTCTCTCTCTCTCTCTCTCTCTCTCTCTCTTCCCCTCAGGCAAGGAATGAATACAAAAATTAGATTACTTATGCAGGTCTCACTCTTTGCAAATTTAAATTCTCGAGGGAAATTCCACCTCATTGCACTTATAAATCTTTGGCTTCTAAGAAGAGGGAGTTCGCGAATCGGTTATGGGAACCCAGATTTTACTTTTCCTTTTTTTTTTAAGGAGCTACTTTTTTTTTTTTTTAGGTACATCGGGATGAAACTGAATTGTGGTAATTATTTCACGGTTTCATTCTTCCTAAAAATAAAATATTATATATATATATATATATATATATGTATATATATATATATATAGACAGATATATACCTGTGGTAATGTGATATATATATATATATATATAGATATATATATATATATATATATATGACCCTCGTGAAAGCATCAACGATGTCTTTTCCTATTCTCGCCAAATTTAGTGGTGAAGCGTACTTTTGATTTTCACTATCTAAAATGATATCCAGCTTGCCAAATCAGTGGTAAAGACTAACAATTAAAGAAAAGCGCTCTTTTTTTCTTAACAGCAATGGCAAGTAGAAGTACTTCAAAATAATTATACCTGATGACAATGAATCTGGAGACAAATATTCCAGGACCAGACTTGCATTTCTTGAGGTCAAGAGATGTCTTTATTCTCTACCTTTACCTGAGCACACTTTCTTTTGATAAACAGTTCGTAGGTGGACTAGGAAAACTCATGAATCACAGACTGAATAAAAGGTTCGCTGAAGAATCTTAATCGTTTCGTGACCATTATTCCAGAACTCCAACACGATAATCAAATAACATATTTTGTTTTTGAAAGTAGCCTAGCACTTAACAGCAACCAGATGTTGACACTCTTCCTGCAGTTATTTGCCCCCTGTCAGTGCAAGAGTGAAAGGAAAACTCGCAAAATAAGTGCTTGACCAACTTTGTAAGAGAGAGAGAGAGAGAGAGAGAGAGAGATAGAGAGAGAGAGAGAGAGAGAGAGAGGAACAATACAGAAATGATGACTTGTAGAGTAACAATAGTCTGAATAACAGAGAGAGAGAGAGAGAGAGAGAGAGAGAGAACGATACAGAAATGATGACTTGTAGAATAACAATAGTCTGAATAACAGAGAGAGAGAGAGAGAGAGAGAGAAACTATACAGAAATGATGACCTGTAAAATAATAATAGTCTGCATAACAGAGAGAGAGAGAGAGAGAGAGAGAGAGGACTTCCCTCCGTATTCCTCGGATGACCTCTGAGAATGAAGGGGTCTTGATTTCCCAGGAGGTCTCCCACTTAGGACTTCAAACCCCCACGTCCCAGAGGCTGTGCCGAAGGTGTTATCTGGACGTCACGTTTTCTCAGGCACTTCCTCACAAGTTTCCTGCTTGCCTGAGTGTCCACTTCCATTTTCGGATAATGAATCGCGGCACTGGTTCCTAAACGTGACACTGATTCCCTCTTTATCAAATACTACTGCGTGATATTTTCTTGACTCTATAAAGAGGCTTAGGCGAAGCACATTTACATAATCTAACTTATTCCAACGCTGGATATTGTCTGTTGCTGAATTTCTATCGTAAAGCTTTCGATAGATTGTATTTTACCATGAAACATCTTTATCGCTTTATCTATCTATGGTATCTCCATTTCCCCTCCTAACAGATGACGTAACGCCCACTTGACATAAATCAGTCAATCATTTACCCTAACAGGGGCCGATGCTAGCATAAATAGCCCTTCTGGTTTCGAGCATATGTTCATAATAGGGTTGCTAATACCTGGTATTACCCCATTGGAGGTTGAGAGAGAAAACGTATTTTTATTGTTGAGTGATTAATAGATATAGGAATTTTAATTTCCTTCATTTCGCTAACCCACCATTTTATCTTACTACATATACCCATGACTTCAAGAAAGCAATCTATCTCTGAAATCTAATACGAAATTATTTCCCTTTAGTTTTCTGAAAAGAAAACTGTTACGCCAGCTTTGTCTGTCCGTCCGCACTTTTTTCCTATCCGCACTTTTTCTGTCCGCCCTCAGATCTTAAAAGCTACTGAGGCTAGAGGGCTGCAGATTGGTATGTTGATCATCCACCATCCAATCATCAAAAATACCAAATTGCACCCCCTCTAGCCCCAGTAGTTTTTTTTTTTTTAATTTAAGGTTAGAGTTAGTTATAACTGTGCTTCTGGCAACGATATAGGCCCGACCACCACCGGGCCGTGGTTAAAGTTTCATGGGCCGGGGCTCATACAGCATTATACCGAGACCACCGAAAGATAGATTTTTTTTCGGTGGCTTTGATTATACGATGCACAGAAAACTCGATTACGCCGGAGACATTTCGGCGCATTTTTTACTTGCTTACCTTTTGATGACGCTATTTACTATTTTCCTCTTTTTTTCCATTTTCACACGCTTTTTTTCCGCTAATGACAATAAAGAAAACACGAACTATCTTTTTTACGCGAGACTAAATTCACGTCAAACAAAACTGCACCCTCCAGCTATGAACAGAGCTGCTCTTCAATGGTTTCCCCTCCATTAGGTCAACGAAAACATGAAAGGACAGGATAAATATTCTTTTTCAACACTCACAACCCCCTTCTCTCTCTCTCTCTTCTCTCTCTCTCTCTCTCTCTCTGTAGTTTTCATAATTCCTATATTTACACGGTCCCCTGAGGATTAACTTTTATTAGCCTTTAATATTTGACTCATTCTTTTGGCGGGGGGAATAATCACTGTCATGTTTTCAGTGTAGTCTAAATAATTCGTGGAATTGAGGCAGGAGGGTATGGAGGAATTATTGCCAGTCTCTTTGTTTCTGCTTCGCTTTCGTTTCATTTACTCGTTTCAGTATTTGTTATAGAACGGAATAGAAAATAGAATTTAGGCCAAAGGCCAAGCGCTGGGACCTATGAGGTCATTCAACGCTGAAGGGGAAATTGAGAGCAAAAAGGTTTTAAAAGGTGTAACAGGAGGAAAACCCCTCAGTTGCACTATCAAACTGTTGTTAGGAGAGGGTAGACAGTAAGATGGAAGAGGGATAATATGAATGGAGGTATAGTAAAAGGAAAGAAAGGGGTTGCAGCTAGGGGGCCGAAGGGACGCTGCAAAATACCTTAAGTTATGCCTACAGTGCACTGCATGAGGTGTACTGACGGTACTAACACCCTATTTTTTATGAGTTGTCACCATATATTTAATTTTGAATTAAATTATATAAATCGCGTAACTTATTGTAATTCTAAGGAGTGAGAATTGTTATGGATTGTCACCATTTATTTAATTTTGAATTAAATTGCCTAAATCGTGTAACTTATTGTGATTGAAAAACTGAATAAGCATCGTCAATTTAAGATAAATTGGCAAACCTCCACCTTTTTCCTATCTTCACCCTGGCTACTGTTTACAGTCCAGTATTTCTGATGCCTTTCCCTCCTATTAAGCATTGTATAGTG
>JANJGK010000023.1:42012345-42027345 GCA_039081455.1 Macrobrachium rosenbergii
GAGAGAGAGAGAGAGAGAGAGAGAGAGGAATGACACAAAAGCCAATATCGTCCTCCATGTCACTTGTATCACGCAATAATGATACAAAGTTCTCAGAGGGATGAAGCTCCTAACCATTGCCTCTTGCTGACTTTCTCTTCCGCGAAGAGAAAATCTCAGAAGTGACCGAAAACTTTGGGCGGGCTTCCGTTGCTTTTGACCAGGGCGGTGGAGAGGTAGTTTTGCAGGAAAACGCTCGCAGAGATCGTCTTGAGAAATGTTTGGTTTATGTCGTGTTAAGTTTCTGATTTCGTTGTTATGTCTGGAATATACACTTGAGCATGGACTGCAAGGTGGCAAGGCAGTTGTGGGAAAATGTATTAAAACAGAATTATTAACATTCATGTGTATATAAACATATATATACTATATATGTATATATACATGTATATACATATACCGGTATGTATATATATTATATATATATATATATATATTATATTTATTTATATAAAATTATTTATTCTATATATGTATATATATAATATATATATATATAATATATATATATATATATATATATATATATATATATATATATATATATATATATATATATATATATATATATATATATATATATATATATACATACATACATATATACAGGGTGCAAAGAGAGAGAGAGAGAGAGAGAGAATAAAACTTACGTATTTGGAACCAAGAGTAATGCCAAAAGGAGAGAGAGAGAGAGAGAGAGAGAGAGAGAGAGAGAGAGAGAGAGAGAGAGAGAGAGAGAGAGAGAGAATAAAACTTACGCATTTGGAACCAAGAAATAACGCCAAAGGGGTTACGTCTCATTAAAACCCTTCATGTATCAAGATCTCAAGAGCGAGCAACATGGCGACTACCTTATCATTTTCCTTCCCATCTTGGGATAAACACTCAATTAAGGCTTCTTCTTATACCAGCGCATCAGTGGATGCCGGGAATTTCCTCTATGCCACTCAAAGTCGCCAATTAATCTGCCTTGAATTCTCGTGGAATCAGGTGGAGAGAGAGAGAGAGAGACTTTGCCTTCATTCCTTAGTTTCTGACGGAAAGCTAAATCTGTCCCAGACATCTTGGGGAAGATTCAGTTTGCGTCAGATGTTGTTTTGATCCGGTCAAGTGATTTTTTTCCAAATTTACGCGTCTGTCAAGAACTGGAGATAAATGGTAGCAGCAGCAGCGGGGAGAGAGAGAGAGAGAGAGAGAGAGAGAGAGAGAGAGAGAGAGAGAGAGAGAGAGAGAGAGAGAGGAGGAGGAGGAATCATTTGGAATTTTCAACTGGATTATCGACATCATGTTAATGTGTTTCTATTTGTTTTAAATATATGTAGATTCGTATATCAAATCGTGCTTGATGTATTTCCGTAGTCTTTCAATACTTTCTTAACTTTAGCATTCGACGAAAATGTCATACCTTCAATGATGATATAAACATAAGATGTATTAAGCAGTAAGATTGGTAGTTATGCATAAATCGGCAATAAAACTACTGATGCAAACGGTAATAGTACTAATAATGTCAGTTAGAGAATGTTACATGCAAATAGATATTATTCGTTGTTGAATCATTGATAAACAACTCGCAAAATGAATGTTTGAATTCACTTGGTCCAGTATTTTCCAAAGTCTTATTGAGATCTATGTTACGCCATCCTGCCAAGTTTCAGGTTCAGTTGAAAAGTCCCTTTGAACCTTGTTTATGGGATGAGTTACCCATTCGGTCACTGACCAAATCAAAGGTTTCTCGTTTCCACTAATTAGAAAATGAGAGATTACAAGGAACGTGTAACAAACGTAGATGATAAGAAAATTTTACACAAACAGAATAGAGAAATTGTGTATGTTTTAGCTCGTTATTTTATTAACGAACAATAAAAGCATTAAATACAGTGAAATCATGGTTTATCCCTCTTTTTAGATCTGTTTTCGAATGAAAATTAGAATATATAGAATCATACCATGGGCCTCTTTAGTCAGATCTACGACTAATTACTTATGACAGAAAGATATAATCATAAATACCAATATTCCATCATATTAGTACGAGGCAAAACCTTCAATTTGTTCTATCGAAAAATAACTACCTCCCTACTGACACGGATAACGCATTAAGGGATCTCTATAATCGCGGCATCTAGCACATAATTCATAATTCTTTTATTAGAAAACGATTCATCAATATCCCTGGTGATTTATGGACCTAGCTATTCCGTCTTTTGAAAGGCACAGATTAAAAGAATGTTTTCAGTTAATGTGGATCTTTGAAAGATGTTACTTTCTTGGTGATTTGCATTCAAAATGCCGCAGGTTGCTTATTTCATATGACCTTGCTGGCGCACGCTACGCGTGCTGGAACCCGGGGCTGCTGCTGTCTCTCCCGATCCCCTACCTACCCCGGCCCCACCCGGGACGGACAAACTGGTTGGTAGGAGAAGGGTGGGTGTCTCCCCTACCTCCAGTTCCCCTACCTACCCCGCCCCCACCCGGGACGGACAAACAGGTTTGCAGGAGGAGGGTGGATGCCTCCCCTACCCTCCAGTTCCCCTACCTACCACGCCCCCACCCAGGGCGGACACACTGGTTTGCAGGGGGTGGGTGGCTGCGTCATGTCTCCCGTACGGTCACCCGGGGGAGGGCAAACAAGATCAGATCCTCTCGGATTTTATCATCATAGATGTGGAGAGGAGTGAGGGAGGAATTATGTATAAACAAATTTAAAGGACACTTTAATTTCAGTGTATGCTTGCAGGAAAGTTTACACGTGCGCGCACACTCACAAGTGCAAAGAGACACACACACAAGCACATAAACGCACTAGCTTCAGACACTGATGCATTCCTGTTCTATGAACAACATTTGTACGATGTACGAGGCTGCACGACATTCTATAACTGTATCATTCCTGTTCCAAAATAAGAGATAATGTAGAACCTCAGCAACCAAAATTACCCCCTCTTTCGTCATTGGGTACATCCTAAAGTGAAAAGTTTTGAGAGATAAACAACGCTTTAAGCACCTGAGACAGCACGATTCCCCTCCACTGACAAAAGTTTTGGAATTTTTCTGCTCATGTGTTTTTATTTCTTCCTTACGGCCTCTTATATTTTCACTGACAAATGCATCTCTTCCTTTGTTATTGAGCTTTACTCTTGTCCCCTCAACTTCCTTGTTTGTTTTCTGTAAAAGAAAACTATCGTGCCGGCTTTGTCTGTCCGTCCGCACTTTTTCTGTCCGCCCTCAGATCTTAAAAACTACTGAGGCTAGAGGGCTGCAAATTTGAATGTTGATCATCCACCCTCCAATCATCAAACATACCAAATTGCAATCCTCTAGCCTCAGTACTTTTTATTTCATTTAAGGTTAAAGTTAGCCATAATCGTGCATCTGGCAACGATATAAGATAGACCACCAACGGGTGGTGGTTAAAGTTTCATAAGCCGCGGCTCAAACAGCATTATACCGAGACCACCGAAAGCTATATCTATTTTCGGTGGCCTTCATTATACGCTGTGGCGGCTGTACAGAAAACTCGATTGCCCCGAAGAAACTTCGGCACATTTTTTACTTGTCTTAGTATTTTCATCTAAAATACATGTGCTTTTTCTTGGCTATGAATATGAGTTAGGAAAATGAGAAACTGAGTGAGAATATCGTGCAAAGTCCAGCCCCTTCCCTCCGCAATGATTCATGAGTGTAAAGCACATACTGAGCTTTCTCTTGAAAGTTTAATGGCAATATCGAGTAGCCTTCACCTTCCCGAAAAATTTCCATCAATCATTTAGTAATGATGACATCTATTCAGCGCAGGTAAAGGGGGTTATGTTAAAGCCTGCCATTTAGAAACGCTTCATTTACATCATCAAGATTAATGGCAACTAATGGCACGAAATTAATGGGTTTAATGCAGCTTTTTTGCAGTCATTTCACTTTTGTGAATAGAAGACCCTGACTACTTTTCACCCACCAAAAACGCCATTAGTTACTTGAAAGCCTTTCATTTATTTATTTATTTTTTGTTGGGGACGTGGCTTGTCATCATGAAAAACGAAATGATTTTCACTCCTGCAACGGCTAATTAGGCAAGTTTTGCGAAAGGTTTCGTTCTAGATATTAGCAAGACATTAGCGATGAATATTCCTCATTCTGATTCACTTCTAAAACAAGAACGGTGCTTTTGAAATATGGAACTCGTGGTTATTCAAATATTCTGGAAACAAAAAACGTTATGCTATTTAACGTCAAGTGACAAAAGCTCATTATCCGCCATTTTCGATGAGGAGGGTTCACTGTATGAACCTATCTAAAATCAATAAAAAAAAAACTTTTAACTCTTTAACATCAATCACTGATGAAAGGATGCGTCTACTATATGAATATATCACAGATTAGTTTAATTTATCTTCAAAGTAATAATGAGTTTAGTGTAGAGCACGGGGACAAGATAAATGAACAATATTACTTTTGCATAAATTTTCCCTACTTATATTATCAAGTAATGCTCAATGTTAACATAACACACTGACCAAATTCAAAATTAACATCAGCTGACCAAATTCAAAATTAACATGATACACTGACCAAATTCAAAATTAACATAACTGACCAAATTCAAGATTAACTTTATAAAACGACCACTTTCAAAATTAACACGATACACTGGCCAAATTCAAGGTTAACATTATACTCTGACCAAATCCAAAATAAACACGATACACTAACCAAATTTAATATTACCATGATACTCTGACCAAATTAAAAATTAACATAATACACTAACCAAATTTAATATTAACATGATACTCTGACCAAATTAAAAATTAACATAATACACTAACCAAATTTAATATTACCATGATTCTCTGACCAAATTAAAAATTAACATAATACACTTCACAAATTTTCGTAGCCAGGGGAAAACAGAATTGACCCTCAACAAGCTTACTTATTCCTTATGGCTGATTTACATACGAATGAAAATTCGTTATATTCGCAGAATTATCACTAAGTAATTTCGAGTTTCCGCTCGGAACTCGATAGCTCTTTCTCGCTCCGGACACACCATCGCTTTAGTGCCAATATCAGGCCGGCGCTGGGTTTGATGGCCTGTCCTCGGCAAAGTTGACCTCTTACTTTCAGCAATTATTCAAGTTGTTGGAGCTCTCTCTCTCTCTCTCTCTCTCTCTCTCTCTCTCTCTCTCTCTCTCTCCCTCTCTCTCTCTCTCTCTCTCTCTCTCTCTTTGAGTGGGTGTACCATCATGGGTGTCATGACTGCGTGGGCGCAGTTTTTTGGGGAATTGGTTAATAGGATTTTTTTTTTTTTTTTTTTGCAAAATCAAATTCAGTCATTTTTTTCTACTAAGATTTGCATTCCTGGCATTGATGGCTCCTAGTAATTTGGTGTCTTTTTATTATTCTAATGCATTCTCTCTCTCTCTCTCTCTCTCTCTCTCTCTCTCACACACACATTTTTAATTAGTTTTGATTTTCTGGTGATGATGAAGTCTAGTGGTTTAACGACTTTTTACTAAGCTAATGTATTCAAAATCTCTCTCTCGCTGCGTTTGTCATTTTCAGAGGAAAATGCAGAAAGAAGCAACGTTCCCTCACGTAATATTACTAATTCATTTATCTCCAGTTCGTGGAATGTTTTAGATTTCCAGATGGTTTGGTTTTACAACTAGAACATAATCATTTTAGTT
This sequence comes from Macrobrachium rosenbergii, assembly GCA_039081455.1. Classification (NCBI taxonomy): domain Eukaryota; kingdom Metazoa; phylum Arthropoda; class Malacostraca; order Decapoda; family Palaemonidae; genus Macrobrachium; species Macrobrachium rosenbergii. The sequence continues at coordinate 42,018,075 of JANJGK010000023.1, forward strand.
TTCTGTCAGCCCTCAGATCTTAAAACTACTGAGGTTAGGGGGCTGCAAGTTGGTACGTTGATCATCCACCCTCCAATCATCATTCACACCAAGTTGCAGCCCTCTAGCCTCAGTAGTTTTTATTTTATTTAACGTTAAAGTTAGCCATAATCGTGCTTCTGGCAACGATATAGGACAGGCCAACACCGGGCCGTGGTTAAAGTTTCATGGGCCGCGGCTCATACAGCATTATACCGAGACCACCGAAAGATAGATCTATTTTCGGTGGCCTTGATTATACGCTGTACAGAAAACTCGATTGCACTGAAGAAACTTCGGCGCATATCCTTAATTTCACACAGAAAAAAAAAAAAAAATATGTAGGTGGCGAAATAAATCCTGTTACCAAAGGATAACTCATATAATTTTCATATTCTTTCAAAGAACTTTCACATTTCTGTCGCAATAGTCTCCGGTGCTTTTCCCTTTGGACAATAGATTCACGAATTTTTTTATTTCAAAAGTGACTCAATAAACGTTTGAATATTTATGCATCTTTACAGGCTATTACACAGCTCGTTGCTGTTCATAGCCACTATGCATGACAATGGCGCATACAGAATATGAAATGGCGGGGAACGTTTTTTTTTTATGTCAGTTTTAAAAGAGAAATGGTATTCCTCTCGTTTTATCTGCGGTTAAAAATGTAGCTCTCGATACGAATTTGAAAACCGCATCTTTTTAAAGTTCGTAATGTTGAGAAAAGGTTCAGTATTTTTGTTATGGTCAGCCTGTGCACACGTGAATTGATTGTCTCAGAATGTTTAACCGTTGAACAAGGTTCACGTCGATTATAATTTGCTTTAAAAAAAGAAGATGCAATAATTTTCTTGTTATTCTTCCATGTTACATATTTCAGGTGTCTTACATGGCCTCAGTACGCGTGGTTTGCTTATGTAATTCATTTCTAAGTATAATGAGTGAAAACCACCGTTGCTAAGGAAAAAAAAAGTCAATTTTCATTAAAATGTAAAAGAAAAATCACCTCTGATGTCATAATTACGCGCAAATTCTGTCACTTTTGAGAGACATTGTGAAGAAATAACCCACATTTCTGAGTCGTTATGTCACAGGCTGTGTCCGGGCAAAGAATCAGGTTTGGGAATGAGATTTCTCTGGCAAATGATTACAGACAGTGACTGTATTTCACAATAACGCGCTATGAAATGTGGTATATCCAGACATCGCTTAAACAGTTTTGTTCCAGTACAAATATTTGAAAGTCAAGGAAAGCTAAGCATTTCCTACTGTAAACCGTTCAGTTTTAAGGTATCGGGTGTTAAAACTGATAAAGCTCCTTTTGTTATACCAAAGACAAAACCACCAATACCACAAACAACAACAGAAGCAATAATAATAATAATAATAATAATAATAATAATAATAATAATAATAATAATAATAGGGCGCACAGGGTGATGCAAGCACCTTGACCAGACAGAACTCTGACCGACCAGACCAAAACAAATTATCACTCATAGACGTCCCAGTACCTTGGGACTCCAAGACTGCAGGAGAGAGAGAGAGAGAGAGAGAGAGAGAGAGAGAGAGAGAGAGAGAGAGAGAGAGAGAGAGAGAGAGAAGTACTAAGACCTGCTGACTTATTTAAGAAGGCTGTGAGGCAAGCGAATAGAGGCAGTGCCCATAATCATCGGATCATTAGGCCTAATTCCAAAATCCTTGAAGAAAAGCCTCGGCAAACCGAACGAAAGGCGAAGTAGCCCCAGGACTCATGCAGAAGAGCGTGCTCCTGGAAGCAGCACATATAATAAGAGAGGTAATGGACTCATATAAAGAAGCAGGATGGATTCTAGAACCCCCACACTGTTCCAACAGTCTAGGCAGACTGTGAGAGACAAGAAAAATAATAGTAATAATATAATAAAAAAAAAACTGCGATACCAGATTACCACTAGAATTACCAATCCCAACGGTTTCATATGTATTCAACGTCTAGAAAACAACACAACTTGAAGGCATATAAATGTGGAAAGAGAAATTTATGGTATGCCTGCCATGAAAAGCAACCTAGAACATGAAGATCTACAGTATTTACGTATATGTAAGCATTACCATGCTGGAGAACTCCACAGTGAACTACGTACAATAACAATAATATATATATATATATATATATATATATATATATATATATATATATATATATATATATATATATATATATATATATATATATATACACACACACACACACACGACCAAACTTACCTTTTGGAAGGGATGGCGCGAGAACAGTAGATCCCTCCGGTTCCTCCAGAGCCTCTAGGGACGATAATGCTTGCTCCACATCCTCTTTATTGGACCAAGCAGACTCTTGGCTGGGTACGATTCCTAACCTAGCAAATGGAGCAATGTAGTAGATACATAATTCCCAGACAGATATAAAAACATTAATCATTTGTATTCATGTTTTGTAGCAGAAAGACTAGGTCTCACAAGGCAGAACAAATGGAATATTTAATCAAAAGTTATATGAAGACAATAAAAAAATACAAAGGTCAGAAAAAACAGAATCTTTCCAAGATAATCAATTAGTTCTTACCCTAATCAATTTAGTGAAGCTTTTCCCAATATTACAAGCTTAATAAAGATACAGCTTTAACCTTAATATATCAACTTTTAAATTCGAACTGAAAGCTTCCTTTCTATTCAGTGCTAGTTTTCTTAGACAATTAATTTCTTTCTAAATTATAAAAAAGTACTTTACTTATATTTTAGTTACCTTGACTTACAAGCAGGTTGCCTTAAGAACTTGGATGCTACCTAAATTAGTTCTTTGTTGGCCGGAGAAACCATCTTGGTCGTGTCAGCCATTCATGGTGCAACAGTCAAGAAATACCATTCCATGAAAGATTTCCACACATTTCTGAAACATATTGTTACTGTAATAATAATGTAACCTCCAAATATACCTTAATTCATTCTTTATATAGGGACAAAAATTTTGTCAAGCATTTTATGATCCATCCGTTAAAAACCTCTATCGTAGTGACCAAATTAGCTTCTTCTTGATTGCTTAAACACGCAAAAAAAAATAAAAACAGAATTGTTATCATGCGTAGGATATATCGAAAATGGGTTCATGTAACTCTGAAGGAATAATTGGAAACCTTTGACTATTAGAGCGATTGGTACAATTGTTGCTACGTGTGGAACCGTTAATTAGGACGTGAATTACCAGACGGAACCCTTATTAAAATACGGTATCCGTCTGTGTACACGGTTTCGTGGACACGGTTCTGTTTTGAATGCAATTCATCGAGTGCCAACTGGCATCTACATTGTACGCAAGACAAAGCATGCGTGAATGTGTGCATACTGCACAAAACAAAACTAAAAAAAAAAAAAGCATAAAAACTCACGAAAAACCAATACTTACTGCAAAACAAGACATGGAATCCTTCTGAAGGACGAACACAGTGTACCGGGAGAAAAAAAAAAAACAAGCATATTTAGCATTTATGTTATCCTGCCAGTAGTTTCGTAAGTTTAGAATGAAAGACAGAGAAATAAAAAGCTTGAAAAAGGGTTGTACAGTTTGCAGACAAGTACGATGACGAGAGATGGATTAAAAGAAGGAAGATTGTTATCAGTTCAGATGAAGAGAGAGAGTGTAAGAATTCCTCAAAGATAAGAGTGAGACAAAGAGATAATGTAGGAATTCCTTAAAGATGAGAGAGAGAGAGAGAGAGAGAGAGAGAGAGAGAGAGAGAGAGAGAGAGAGAGAGAGAGTGTAAGCTTGGCAGGCAGAGACGTTCCTATGATTGCATAAGTTCACGTAGCCTGCTTAGTGTTTTGTACGGTGTAATTATAATGAGTAAAATTATGTTCATTATACAGCTAAAGTAGCATTACAGCTGTAAGTTAACTTTTAAAAGGCTTAAGATTACGTTATCAAATAATTACCTCTTCCATGGAAAGAGGGACATAAAAGAATAATTGTTTAAAGACATAGCTTTGTTTGCTTACATATTATTTTAAGGTATTATTAGTGAAGTTTAAGATACAGTATTATTCTAATGTATCCTTATTCTTCCAAAGCCAGCTACCGAAAACTAATTATAATTTTAACAGAAATACTTATTGGCAAGAATGGTAACCCTAAATGCTCCTTGCTATTAATGATGAAATCAGGTCATGTGACTAACTTTTTTTTTTTTAGCTAAATCTACCACATCTGCTACGCAACTCGACATTAAAAAAAAATATTAAACACTAGATGTATTTTCCTGTTCAATAAATGCCCAATTCACCGTTTATACGTTTGTTGGGTATAAATAGTATAATAAGTTTATACGTTCGTTACGTAGACATTTTGATAAGCATTCCCTTCATAAAGGCTGCAATTTTTATTTAACTTTCTTCATTTCTAGATCTTTCTCTGCACACATGATTGCCCATCCAAAGGGGCCCACGTACACACACACACATACACATACATAAACACACTAACAAAAGAATAACAATGTCCATAAACACAAGAAACACATCACTTCAAGTCAGGAGTACCTCAGTGACATAAAAGATACCAGCTGCAAATTATAGCGAACATCTCGCCAGCAACAGCAGACCGGGCGGCAGTCGCACCAAACACGGCCAAAACGGCAGCACCAATGACGTAGGAATGTAACGCGAAACAAGACCTTCGGCGCAGATGTTACACACAAAGCAGCCATAAAAGCTGTTCTCTAAGAAAATGGTCGGGGGGAGTTCCCGGGAAGACAGCCTAATAAAAGAGATATTCCTGCGTAATATTAGAAAGCTATTTAGACTCGGATGGATCCGGGAGATACTTGAAGTCGACCTGGATAGGAATGTTGCGTGAAATTGTGCCGGGGCGCCGTGTGGAAGGAGCTCCAGAAATAATAATGCTGTTAGGAGAAAAGAGTATTTGGGGGTTGGGCGGGGGGGGGGGGGGATGGTATCACGAGTTTTTTTTCTAAATGACTTCGGCTATTTCGTTATAGAAATGGGATTCACAGCGGGTTGGTGGATGGAACGGAAGAGGCTACACAAGAAGGAACGGCAGGGAAATCGCGTTTTATATAGATAAAAATATATATAAAAATACAAGAATAAATATATTATGGGTCTCAATGCGAAACTCTGTTTTGTCCGGAAGTATAAATATTACATAATAAAATCAATGTGAATGATATGAGAAGATATAGAGCATAGGTTGATTTGTTTTTTTTTCTCATTTTATATTATTAAAGACAATTCATGAACTGTATATATACACACACATACACACACACACACACACACACACACACATATATATATATATATATATATATATATATATATATATATATATATATATATATATATATATCCATATTAATTTCTTCTTTATATACAAGATATATAGGGCAGGGAAGCCAGTATCCTCTGTATAGCCCAGTCAGGCTACACGCTGAAAGGAACTACAAACTTCCTCTGCAAAATAGGAAGATTATATATAATTTTTTAAATAAAAGTCCGGGAATACAAAGACAAGAATTATTACCCATTTTCAAACGTCCCTTTGATACTCATTTAAAACCCCCGCAATTTCAGACGAAAACTATTAAACTGTTAACTTTGTATGGACATAAAGTCCCCCCCCCCGCCCCTTGAGCTTCAAACTTCAAAGAATCCTATTTACCTCCTCCGTTCCCAGATGAGTTTGTTCGTTTACCTTTGATGTGGGACCGTCACCGACGAAGATCATTATTTCACACCTAACTTTTAGTTTTGTGTAAAAGCAAACTATTGTGCCGGCTTTCGTCTGTCCGTCCGCCCTCAGATCTTGAAACCTGCTGAGGCTAGATGGCTGCAAATTGGTATGTTGATCATCCACCCTCCAGTCATCACACATACCAAATTGCAGCCCTCTAGCCTCGGTAGTTTTTATTTTCCTTAAGGTTAAAGTTAGCCATAATCGTGCTTCTGGCAACGATATAGGACAGGCCACCACCGGGCCGTGGTTAAAGATTCATGGGCCGCGGCTCATACAGCATTATACCGAGACCACGGAAAGACAGATCTATTTTCGGTGGCCTTGATTATACGTTGTACAGAAAAGTCGGTTGCGCCAAAGAAAGTTCGGCGCATTTTCTACTTGTTTCTTCTTTTGATGAGCGTCACGCTAAAGTTTTTAGAATTTCACTAATACTACTACTATCACTGTTGTTATGCCTTCTTCATCAAATAATAATAATGGCAATAATAATATTTGAATTGTCAATTACCTACTGATATTCTCATTTAACTTTTATAATAATAATAATAATAATAATGATAATAATAATAATTTTTCCCTGTTTTGGCTCGATAGTAGGAAACTATAACTAATGCTGAGATGACAGTCGTTTAAACTCTCTCTTACACACACACAAACGCACGCATATACAGTATATACATGCACAAATACACTGGCATCTCAACAGACAGATCCACGGCATCTGATTAAGCGCCATTCACTGCTTTCCTCCTTTCCAACAAATTTCGGAGCTTAGAGAGTAAAAAGAAAGACCCTCCAAGCCACAAAACAGAAGCCCCAACTCTATAAAGGAGTTTCCAATCGACTCACACGATATATATAAATTAATGAATGTGCTGCCGGTGCCGCCGCCTTCGTGCTATCCACTCCTTCATCTCGCTTAACAAGATGTCATGTTCTGACGGCCATCCCGAATTGTCCTCCTCGATACAGAGTGAATGAATTCTATCAATTAACTCCGACAATACAGCGACAGAGTCCTCCGATATCATTTCCCGGTAGTGAGGGAAATTGACTATTTCTGTGTTGCTGGTTATGGGGTAATAGACTATTTCTGTGCTGCTGGGAAATAGACTATTTCTCTGTTGCTGGTTATGGGGTAATAGACTATTTCTGTGTTGCTGGGAAATAGACTATTTCTCTGTTGCTGGTTATGGGGTAATAGACTATTTCTGTGCTGCTGGGAAATAGACTATTTCTCTGTTGCTGGTTATGGGGTAATAGACTATTTCTGTGTTGCTGGGAAATAGACTATTTCTCTGTTGCTGGTTATGGGGTAATAGACTATTTCTGTGCTGCTGGGAAATAGACTATTTCTCTGTTGCTGGTTATGGGGTAATAGACTATTTCTGTGTTGCTGGGAAATAGACTATTTCTCTGTTGCTGGTTATGGGGTAATAGACTATTTCTGTGCTGCTGGGAAATAGACTATTTCTCTGTTGCTGGTTATGGGGTAATAGACTATTTCTGTGTTGCTGGGAAATAGACTATTTCTCTGTTGCTGGTTATGGGGTAATAGGCTATTTCTGCGTGGCTGGGAAATAGACTATTTCTCTGTTGCTGGTTATGGGGTAATAGACTATTTCTGCGTGGCTGGAAAATAGACTATTTCTCTGTTGCTGGTTATGGGGGTAATAGACTATTTCTGCGTTGCTGGGAAATAGACTATTTCTCTGTTGCTGGTTATGGGGTAATAGACTATTCTGCGTGGCTGGAAAATAGACTATTTCTCTGTTGCTGGTTATGGGGTAATAGGCTATTTCTGCGTTGCTGGGAAATAGACTATTTCTGTGTTGCTGGTTATTGGGTAATAGACTATTTCTGTGTTGCTGGTTATTGGGTAATAGACTATTTCTGTGTTGCTGGGAAATAGACTATTTCTGTGTTGCTGGTTATGAAGTAATAGACTATTTCTGTGTTGCTGGTTATTGGGTAATAGACTATTTCTGTGTTGCTGGGAAATAGACTATTTCTGTGTTGCTGGTTATGAGGTAATAGACTATTCCTGTGTTGCTGGGAAATAGACTATTTCTCTGTTGCTGGTTATTGGGTAATAGACTATTTCTGCGTGGCTGGGAAATAGACTATTTCTCTGTTGCTGGTTATTGGGTAATAGACTATTTCTGTGTTGCTGGTTATTGGGTAATAGACTATTTCTGTGTTGCTGGGAAATAGACTATTTCTGTGTTGCTGGTTATTGGGTAATAGACTATTTCTGTGTTGCTGGTTATTGGGTAATAGACTATTTCTGTGTTGCTGGTTATTGGGTAATAGAATATTTCTGTGTTGCTGGTTATTGGGTAATAGACTATTTCTGTGTTGCTGGGAAATAGACTATTTCTGTGTTGCTGGTTATTGGGTAATAGACTATTTCTGTGTTGCTGGTTATTGGGTAATAGACTATTTCTGTGTTGCTGGGAAATAGACTATTTCTGTGTTGCTGGGAAATAGACTATTTCTGTGTTGCTGGTTATGAGGTAATAGACTATTCCTGTGTTGCTGGGAAATAGACTATATCTGTGTTGCTGGTTATGGGGCAGTAGACTATTTCTGTGTTGCTGGTTATAGGGGAAACAGACTATTTCTGTGTTGCTGGTTATAGGGGAAACAGACTATTTCTGTGTTGCTAGTTATAGGGGAAACACACTATTTCTATGTTGCTGGTTATGGGGGAAACAGATTATTTCTGTGTTGCTGGTTATGAAGGAAACTGACTATTTCTGAGCTCTGGTAAACCTGTAGTTTAATTGTTCTTGTGAAAAATTATTTCCTTATATTACTCTTCATATTGTTAAGGACTGTTACTGAATTACAAAGAGGTCGTTGTCAGCCTATATATCTTTTGATAGCAAAATGTTCTAAGTAACCTGTCTATCACTGTATCTGACCCTGGTCTGGTTAGACGTAGCTGTCGATTATAATTTTGCATAGACATAAGTAATTTCCAAGGTACAGTGAATTTGTTATTAAATCATATTTGCTGATTGATATTTGTGAATCCAGGATTAAATTATATTTGTTGATTAATATCTGTGACAAAAATTAATAATTAACGACAGGAATATGTAAAACAAAGTCGATATAAAGTCATACTCTTCTTGATTGCCGTATGATCAAGGTCGACCACTTATCAAAGTATTTAAACCAAACGCCCAATTTCGAATGTATGTATATATATATATATATATATATATATATATATATATATATATATATATATATATATATATATATATAAATATAAATTTCTGACTCACATCAGGATCGAACCCAGGTCATTCAATTGAAAGGCAAGGGCGCTGCCCACTAGGCAGTTAGCTTGCCCGGGTAATTCCTCGGGTGCAGTTGCTCTCAGGTTCCAACTTCTTTTTAGACTTGTATGACCTAGTGGGCAGCGCCCTTGCCTTTCAATTGAAAGACCTGGGTTCGATCCTGATGTGAGTC
>JANJGK010000023.1:42029845-42032345 GCA_039081455.1 Macrobrachium rosenbergii
CTCTCTCTCTCTCTCTCTCTCTCTCAGTATTTATCCACTGCTTCTTTGCCTTCCCGATACGAGGGCGAAATGTGACAGATACGACGCAATAGCCGTGAACTGGAAATATTAATATCTGACTGGATTTATCGAGGTAGAGGAAACATCAAAGAACATGTTAACAGGTTGAATGGTCTTTAATGGCGATGTGTAGTCGTTATTTTGCTGAATGAAAACTGCGGAGTCCAATGAAATATCGCTGATGAATCTCGCTCGAGTTATTTTGTGACGGGAAAAAAAAGGGGGAAATTTTCCTCTGATGGATTGTTTGTTTGGTTATTTATTTTTTTTTTTTTGAATTTTATTCTTTTCCTTTGTAAAACAAAATATGGATTTTATTAATTTTCTTCGAAATGATACAGAAAACAACTGTTTCTATATTTATTTTATCTTTTTAACGAGTCTTTTCAATTAACAGCTTCAAAAATTTTTTTTATACAGTACATGCAATAAAATCTAAAAACAAGAAAAACAACTGGTTATCATTGTTTACCTTAGAACAAAATAAACAATTGATATTAGTATCAATGTTTTTGTATGAATTAAAGACGGGTTATTCACGAGTCAGGCCAACAGAGACGGAGTGGATTTTATTAAGAACCTGCCTAAATCTGATACAAACAGAATGTTAAAAGTATCTTGATCATGAAAAATAAATTAATTTCAGTTACTATGACATAGTGGTTGTTAAGATATTTAAAAAAGATTACTTTGCTAGAAAACGGTAGAGAATAGAAGATCAGGAGTGCGTTCAGTTACATATTCTAATAAAAGATGCAACATAAGCCCTTTCAGTTTTCTGTAACTACTGTGCCGGCTTTGTCTGTCCTTCCGCAATTTATTCTGTCCGCACGTTTTCTGTCCGCCCTCAGATCTTAAAAACTACTGAGGCTAGAGGGCTGCAAATTGGGTACGATGATCATCCACCCTCCAATCATCAGACATACCAAATTGCAGCCCTCTAGCCTCGGAAGTTTTTATTTTATTTAAGGTTAAAGTTAGCCATAATTGTGCTTCTGGCAACGGTATACGATAGGCCACCAGCGGGCCTTGGTTAAAATTTCATGGCCGCGGCTCACACAGCATTATACCGAGAACCACCGAAAGATAGATCTACTTTCGGTGACCTTGATTATACGCTGTAGCGACTGTACAGAAAATTCGACTGCGCCGAAGAAACTTCGGAGCATTCTTTACTTGTTTATTAAAGTAAAGCCTTAGAATAGATACTGCTTCCAGGCATCCATTTAGCATTACACTTCAGTTTAAACATTCACTGATAAACATATCTACTGTATAACCATACAAAACGGAATGCTCCGCCGCGCTAGAAATAGATTACGTATTCCCTGATAAATATGGAGTATTCCCACTGCGCGGACCAGAATGCTCGACTCACGAAACCGAATCTCACAACCAATCCGGCATATTGTTCCCGGCGGTTGTTCCTGCCCATCCAATCATGTAAACAAGGTAAGGATTGGAATCCTTTCCCCGTGTCCCCCGTGCGAGTGGATCGACAATACAAAGGTGTCTAAATATGAATATTGATACCTAACACTGCGTTCCTACACGGAATGATTTGCAATTCCGTGTTACAGCATTGTCCGCCTCCTGGAATTTGTTAGGTAATTGTCAGGTAGGTTTGTGATCCAGGTGAGGCCTTGCCTTAGGGACGGGATTATAATTATTTTCGTTTTTTTTTATATATATGCTTCTTCAGTTAGTTTAGTTTCTGGAAGTATAATATACATATATATACATGTATATATATTACATACATACATACATTATATATATATATATATATATATATATATATATATATATATATATATATATATATATATATATATATATATATATATATATATATTAAACTGAAGACACATTAAATGTTTAAAAGTAAACAACAGAGAGCTTATCTAACTATCATGTTTTCCCAACAAATTCAGTGTATCAATCCATGTTTAGAGATGCAAATGAATGCAATCCTACTGCTTGTTTAACATATCAACAATTCTGCTTGCATGTTATATGTCTGAAGCGATATTAGTATTGGCTCCCGTATAATCATGAAAATTCCTCTTCTTGAAGTTTTCAGTTGGCAGTGTTCATAAAACATTTTATGAAGGTAAGAAGTTGCTCACTTCTTTCATTCATGTACCTATGTTTGGGGTATGCAAATTCTGCGTTTTTAAAATTTTACTTTGCACCTTATCAAATCCAAAGGGATGTCAATCTGAGCATGCTACTATTCGTAAACAATGATAACTCAGTATCACCAATTAAACCGCCTGTGTTCGAATGCCTAACCTCTTCTCTATGTAAGAATCACTTATAATATGCAACGAATTAACCAGTTGTAGGACTATTGTGTCACTAGGTATTTCAGAAATGTGAAACGCTGCTCTGAATAATTCTGAGTTCAATTTGTGCCAACGAAAATGAAACACAGCTG
>JANJGK010000023.1:42037345-42039845 GCA_039081455.1 Macrobrachium rosenbergii
TGCAGCTACATCTGTACTGTCAGTTAGCTGCTACGGCTGTATTTCCAGATACCTGATCATTCAAACATTATGCAGCAAAATTATGGGTGCCTGGTAATGTTCCCATTCTGCGATTGCTCTACTTCTTAAACGTCTGTTTCTGGTATCTGTTCATACGCCTGTTAAATCTCTCCACTAATGATTTTTCTATATCATATTCAACTCACTCACTGACTCACTGACTCACTCACTCACACACTAAGTTACTGTGACCCATTAATGATCATTTCAGTCTCTTCAAGTCTGTCAAAAGGTTAAGGTTAGTCGTTGCTCTCTGAAAATGTTGCTAAACAATCAATAAAGGCTTGATAAAGGCACTGAGAGAGAGAGAGAGAGAGAGAGAGAGAGAGAGAGAGAGAGAGAGAGAGAGAGAGAGAGAGAGAGAGAGAGAGAGAGAGAGATTTTACTTAAATAAAAACAAGTAACTTCCATTGTTCCTTTGACTTACATTCGACTAATGGATGGGTTATATATATATTTTTTTTTGAGGGCTGGGAAAATTTCTATATATATCTCTCCAAATTTTTTTTAAACCAAGCAATGGAAATACTACCAGAATATTATTCCTGCTTACCTTCGTACGAAAAAGGAGAACGTTACTAATATTACCAACTACATCCCAAACGACAACATATATACAGAAAGCTTTAAAGTATAAGATCAACATAGTTCGAACGCGTTTCGAAATTCAATTCATTGCTAGGGAAATGAAAACGACAGTGTGTAGCCTTGAAAATTCTCCGTCGCAACTGACATCGGAGACAATTTTGGGGCCTGTCAATACACGCCACATTTTATCCTATTGCTTCCCAATTTTCATCGCGATATTGTGCTGGGCTGTTTAAGAGGATTTCGATATCGTCGGATATAATAAAGATGTGAGATATAACCGTCATTATATTTTCCTTCCTTTCTCGTGTTGATTTGCTTGGTGATTTGTCTGGACGGGTGACCGAGGTCGAGCTATAGAAATAGAAGGGAATTAAAGGATCTAAAGTGAAACATTTCGACAAGAAGATAACAGTGGCATTTGTTCCTAGACAGAAAAATAATAGGTCATATTCCGTCGATGAAATACCAGTATATTATATCTAGTCATTGAAAGAATGGTAGATATGTGTGTTAACGGAGTAATGGTATATATTTTCGATAACGACAGAACATTCAAAGAGATCATTCTAATAAAAAAATGACATATATCCCCACATTACCTACTTATTACTGCATTAGTTTTTTTAAGAATCTACTAAAATATTCACGAAATAAGTTTATGTGACAAAATTTTACGGGTCAAATGATAACAGCTTCCATTTTCGAAGTGAGCATCGAAACAGATATAATTCCGAACAGAGCGGATACCTTGTCTCACTTTACTTCTGTTATTCCGTGTCTAAAACAAAACGTGAATTAAATACATGTCTCATGTAGCCTAAGCAAGCTCATGGTATTTTTAAATGCCCATAAAAAAAACTGATTCTACTTTTTAATGTCCTTATTATCCCCTTTTAAATATTATATATAAAATTCTATCATCATGAAAACACCGAGAATTTCACTTTATCGGCCGTCACATTGCATCAAATTGCATCTCAATACAGCTGCACATTTCAGTTTCCATAATGTTAGGAATACTGCGGAGAAAGACAGACAGACAGACAGAGACAAGGACAGAGAAATATTGATCGATTTATTTAATTCTATTTTTTTCAAAACAGATGCTTTAGAAATTCCAAATGGGAACTGGCTGTGATATGGCGATTAGGACCAGTCCAAAGAAATTGCCTTTTCCCTTTTGTTACGTAATATTATTATTATTATTATTATTATTATTATTGAGACATCAGATATATTGCTCCCTGCCTTACGGTTCAGTGCCTGGATGGAATCTGGCATAACAGATATACTCGATTAATTCTCAATTGAGTCTGGGGGATGCTGTTTACCCTCACTGGCTTATGCTTCGATTTAATCTTGTTATTATACATCCCTGTGGAGACAGAAAGGGGTTTAACGAAGCTACCTGTTATTAATATCTACAAACACCTTCGAGAGGTACAACAAGACAAAAGTGGATATCTTAATTCAGCTATTTTCTTCCACTTATTATTTTATTAATTCTGAGTAAATCTTGCCTCCCCATATATAAATTAGTAAAAAAAGTGTTATAGATATTGCCTCCCCATGTATAAATTAGCAAAAGAAAGTCTTATAGATATTGCCTCCCCATACACAAATTAGTAAAAAAAAAGTCTTATACATATTGCTTCCGCATTTATAAATTATCAAAAAAAAAGTCTTATAGATATTGCCTCCGCATATATAAATTAGTGGAAAAGTCATATAGATATTGCCTCCGCTTATATAAATTAGCGAAAAAAAGTCTTATAGATATTGCCTCCCCATATATAAATTAGTAAAAAAAGTCTTATTGATATTGCCTCCCCATACACAAATTAGCAAA
>JANJGK010000023.1:42044845-42047287 GCA_039081455.1 Macrobrachium rosenbergii
TACGCGCCTGCTGGCTGCATATGTCAATAAAAAAAAATAAATTTATTCCCGTCAGCCGCTGCATCTGAGGTATCGTTCCGGATTAAAATTATTAACTTTATTTCGTGCTGCGGCGGATGCTGAGAAACTTTAGACTTTTGCCAATAAAAGGTTTATTTCTGTTGGTGTTTCCGTAGATTGGGATATTAAGGTAATTTTTGTGTCATTTGTATAATAAAAACACTGGCGTAAGTTACTTTGTTTTCGACAATAAAAGGTTTACTTCTGTTGGTGTTACCGTAGATTGGGATGTTAAGGTCATTTTCGTCTTATTTATGTTTATGGAAAGGGGGGAAATTCACCTTCGGAATCAGTTTTTCATAAATTCAAAGAGTTAGGAAAATGTAATGAAAAATACTATTACAAAAATAAAAATATTATAATGATTGACTAAAATAAAAAGAGAAAAAATAGACAAACACTTATTAAAAAAATTTGAAAATTACATAAATATGGCTAATTTTATTTCTAGAAAATATAAAATGTCTAACTTCTTAAATAAATTCCCTTTTGCTTAGCGGCTTTCCAGTTGCCTCTTTTACACCCCATCTTCACCCTGTATAAATCAAATATATTATATACATATTTTTTCCCAAATTTCCAGAGATCTTTTCTCACCCGTAAGGCGCCCCCCCCCCCCTCTCTCTCTCTCTCTCTCTCTCTCTCTCTCTCTCTCTCTCTCTCTTGCTGACTAGTTCTCAACATGTCCGTGAATGTACGCGATATGTGGCCAACATATGTTTAAGACATGTTTTACTGATGATGATGTCTCTGTAGATATAGCCAAGTTCACAAACATATCCCATTTTGCTTATTCGCTTTTCAATTGCATCTTTTACACCTCACCTACACCCTGTATACATCAAACATATAATATACACATTCTTTTTCCAAAATCCCCGATATCTTTTCTTCCCCGAAAAACCTCTCTCTCTCTCTTTCCCTCTCTCTCTCTCTCTCTCTCTCTCTCACTCTCTCTCTCTCTATCTCTCTCTCTCTCTCTCACTCAACAACACGGTCCATAAAACGTCATTGCACGGAGAGTGTAGTAAATTTCGCGTTATATCCTCTTGACACATTTTCAAGTACACTACAGAGGCACCAGGTCTGAATGGCTTTCTAATGACATCCAGGAAAATATATATATATATATATATATATATATATATATATATATATATATATATATATATATATATATATATATATATATATATTATATACGCATACACACACATTATACACAACACATGTATATATATATATATATATATATATATATATATATAAATATATATATATATATATATATATATATATATATAAATATATATATATATATATATATATATATATATATATATATATATATATATATATATATATATATATATATATATATATATATATTGGGGAGTTTTCCATTAAGTACTTCGGTATGAGACTGTTATTCCATACAGCTTTACCCATTATTATTATTATTATTATTATTATTATTATTATTATTATTATTATTATTATTATTATAGGGAACTTTTCCGTTATGTACCCGAGTAATTTGTCGTAGGGGAAACTGTACTGAATTCTTTATTATCAAACTAGTGTTCCATACAGCCGTACCTTTGCTACTATTATTATTTTTTTATTGTCGCTACTGTTCTTGCTGCTATTATTATTATTATTATTATTATTATTATTATTATTATTATTATTATTATTATTATTATTATTGCCAGAAAATATTCAGTGGCATGAAAACATTGTTATTCATCAATTATATTGATAAACTGTAACACTGAAAAAAGCTGAAAGCTGAAAACAAAGACTTTCGAACTCTCGCACGTCAGGTGTCCGAAAACTCTTCTTTTCAGTTTTCTACCTCTGTCAGTATTACAGTTTGTTGTAATACTGTCATTACTACAATTTATTGTAATACTGTCAGTATTACAATTTATTGTAATACTGATAGGGACCAAGTTTGTTCTTCACTATAATCAAGTAGCATAAACAGACTTAATGGGCAAAACGAATAATATTTTAATGACCATCATCAGGTAGTTATCTCAATATCAATACGTTTAATGGATCGACAGTTGAAAAATATGGCAAACATATCTCTAAAGAAATACAGACATCACTGATATTTAAAACATTTTGATAAATATCAGTTAAGGCAAATCGTATACTACATCTACTATGCTGCCCTAAAATGGAAGACTGGAGTATCTGTAAAATTACAAACCTGAGAAAAATGGTAGATACTCCCTTGCCTTACTACTGATTTTGGAGATACTGCAAATGGCACCCCCTAAATACTCGTGGAAAGCATTGAAGAATCATTCTGAAACTGAGGTAACTTGTGTATGAATGTTTCACGAGCCCAATAGGTGGCATAGCTCAATT
>JANJGK010000023.1:42047387-42049887 GCA_039081455.1 Macrobrachium rosenbergii
CATCCTGCAATTTTGCTTGCACACGCAGTAGAAGAATCTACATGCATTGAAAATTAAGACAAAAAACGCCCAGATAAAAATCATTGAGTTTTCCCCTCACACTTCAGCAAAACTGGGTAAAATTTGGTTTTATAGTGCCAATTTTAGTTTTCTTTACAAGAAAATCATCCTGCTGGCTTTGTCTGTCCGTCCGCACTTTTCTGTCGGCACTTTTTTTTCTGTCCGCCCTCAGTTCTTAAAAAATACTGAGGCTAGAGGGCTGCAAATTGGTGCGTTGATCACCCACCCTCTGATCATCAAACATACCAAATTGCAGCTTTCTATCCTCAGCAGTTTTTATTTTATTTAAGATTAAAGTTAGCCCTAATCTTGCGTCTGGCAACGATATAGGACAGGCCACCACCGGGCCGTGGTTAAAGTTTCATAGGCCGCGGCTCATACAGCATTATACCGAGACCGCCAAAGATAGATCTATTTTCTTGTGGCCTTGATCATACGCTGTACAGAAAACTCGATTGCGCCGAAGAAACTTCGGCGCATTTTTTGCTTATTTATTCTAAATGCGAAATGCAATATTCCGGAGTCTGCTTGCAAAAGAAGGATACTTCATGTATTCTAGAACTGTAGAAACATCAAGGCGCTTCTTTTTCAACGGATGGGGATGCCCATGATATTCTGTTTTTCAGAGCGGATAAATTGCTAGTCAAATTGCAAAACTGCATACTATGTGAGTTTCACTCTGCACATTTGTGATCGTAAATCTTGACGGGTACAACAAGGCCAAGGAAATGGCAACGACATGAAGTTTTATCTCTAAAAGCAAAATACTGTGAAAGCTGACATTCGAGTTTTCAAGTTTTCTGTCGTCCATCACCTTCCTCGAGGTATGGACAAATATACTGTTATTACTGTGCTCCATTAAAACAAATCAATTATACTTCTCAGTTTTTTTTCATAATGGACGCATTATAGTTCTAAAAATACCTGAAATGCAGTTACGACTGCCGTAAAACGAACAATTATTTTTGAATTTCCAATATTCTTGGGTAGGTTTTCCTATATACTCTGCTGAAAATATAAATATCACTCTTGAACCTTCATATCAAATACTAAAGTAGAACTGTATGTTACTAAAAGTCTTTAACGATATTGTCAACATCGTCTGCCCAAACGAAATAATTTCGTTAATAAAACAATACAGAGTTAATCATAATTTCAGGCTTAAACCATTTCACAAAAGACAGAAAACGCAAGTTTTAAATGATGACGCTCCAGGCTGGTTCTTAATAGCCAGCCAGTATTTCGAGCACCGATTCTTACGAAGCAATCCATTATAATTTCACTGAGGATGCGCTTGGAACTCAAAACATCAGAGCGTTGAAATGCCTGGTATTACGATCGTCCCTAGAGACTTTCCGCCACTTTCAAGTAGCTAAGTGAAGATCGCCTGCATTAGATAGCTTTCAAACACTTCAAAAAACATATCCAAAAAGAACAAGGAGATGGCCTCACTAAACACTATGAAATTGCCTTCCGGAGAGATAAGAAAAACGAGGCAAACTTTTACAAGAGCCAAGCCAGCACATCCTTTGAAGCGTAGCTCTAGAGGAGCATACGTCAGCAAACACAAAGGCTCCACCAGAAAGTTTTCTTGAGGCCAAAGGGTATAAAAAAAAGGGGGAGGAACATAAAGTTTCCTCTTTGGAAAGGGAAGGTGGCGGGGTGGGGGGCGTGGGGAGGTTGCTGGGTATTTGCTTTGTTGAAATGAAATCGTCTTATAATGATTAGTGTAACGAAAGTCGTTGTTCTTCTTTACCCATCGAATGATCACATCAGCTTATACTGAGCTATAAGTATGTGAATATATATATATATATATATATATATATATATATATATATATATATATATATATATAATATATATATATATATATATATATATATATATATAATCACTATTAACGCTGTGTAACGCAGAAGGCATATGTATACGTAAATATATACTGTATATATACATATATATATATGAATTATATATACATATATATTATATATATATATATATATATATATATATATATATATATATATATATATATATATATATATATATATATAATATATATATATATTTACTAAAAGGACCTCATTCAAACTGGATGGTATCTAATGGAGTATTTATTCAGAAAAAGTTACAAGCTTTCTTGGACAAACAGTCCACATTATCAAGTACGGATACTTGATAAGGTGGACTGTTTGTCCAAGAAAGTTTGGAATTTTTTCTGAATAAATACTCCATTGGATATCATCCAGTTTGAATGAGGTCCTTTTAGTAATTCTACTAATGCACAGAACAATTGTGTATTTTGATATATATATATAATACACAAAATTATAAAGAAAACTCGGGTCAAATGGAGAGATAACTTGATAAAAGACTCCGCGAATATACCTTTGAAAGAGAAAGCGTGTTCAATAATCTCTTGAGCCTATTACCT
>JANJGK010000023.1:42052387-42054887 GCA_039081455.1 Macrobrachium rosenbergii
CATTGAATATCTTCGGAAAATCGCTCTCTTTACCATAGAGAAAACAGAAGTCCTAACTTGACTATTGGCTTTGAGACTTCATGGCAGCTATTGTCACTAGCAAAGTAGCTAGCCAAACGCTCAGTTGCTAACTTTCATTTTATCCGAGGTTTCCTCATTTTCGATCACACGCCTTCCTCTCTGATTAAGAAAGTTAGGTGTAATTGCCCCAGTGGCTATTTTCCTCTTCTATAAGGAACCCCAACCCGAAGAGAACATGAATAACTGTCAAGAATAGATCATCGCCATCAATGCAAAAAAAATAATAATATTAATAAATAAATAAATAAAATAAAAAGAGAGATATGATTACTAAAGCAGAAAGGCAGGTATTAATATCTTACAAAATAAAATCTTTTTCCTAACCTTCTGGTGCTAATAATCCATCTTCTGCAAGAAGTGAAGAAATCGATTTCAGATGCATCCGAGAAAGGGCTTCTGTCAATTGCAGTAGGAACTTATCACACCCAAGGAACAGCCGAATGGATGTATGTGTTATAAAGGCTTTTTTATTTTTCGTTTAAGCGCTGTCATAAGCCTTTTATTTTGCGATATTGTTTTTTTTATATAGGCATTTAGGGATATATTTATTTTTTTTAAACTGATTTGCCTTCTTGAGTTGAACCCTATTAGAACGAGCATTCATGGCCAATTGTATCATCAAAGATGAAAAATTTTGATGGTTGAAATAGGGATGCAATATGTTTCATTTTTGCGGGACAAAAGAAAAATCTATTTCCTTTCAAAATAATGAAACCAAATATACTTCATATTAAGCAGTTTCTGAGTTTTTTAGATATAGAGGTGTGATGCATTATACGTTCGTTTTATTTATGAAAAATAAAATATATTCTATTTTGGGGGGAATTTAAAGACAAGAAACAGAGACATAGAAGATCAATATAGTTAAATGTAAAGCTTGGTTTTAAACGTGTTCATCTTTTCACAGGCTCTTGAAGATTCCAAGTCTGGATGCATACACAGAAATGTGAGAACCTACAACCCAAGAGAACTTTTCATGGCTATCATCAGCCAGATTCCAATTCTCACTTAACATAGAGTCAAGTGACTTGACGTCTTCCTAATGGCCTATACCTAACAGGTACCATTTCGAGTTGTCTGCTAAATTTTCACATCCATGGACATTGTGAGCCTTTTTTATAATCGTACCATTCAATGAGACAACTAGTCACATCCTTGACCTGGATGTGCCCAAGAAAGTCCTCAGATCTTTTCCAAAGAACTCTACAAAGAGTCCTTTCGTTACGCATAAAGGCCATCTCTATAGCCAATGTGACAGGATAACGTCAGGATCTCCCTTACGAGTTTTTTTTTTTTTTATATTAGGACAGGGTCTTTGGAAAATCTCCAGGCCCTCCATGTATCATCATTATATAGCATCACTGTCTGGGTGGAATCAGAAGACATCAAGACCATCAGAAGGACATTAAAGGATTGTTTTTCGTTGCATTTCCTCCCGTAGAAGGAGCAATGAAATCCCCTTCCTTGCCCTAGTATCGACACACAGCCCTATAGGATACTCCGCCACCATATACCAAAAACTGACCTCAGACTTACACTGCAAGGGACGGCACATCATACACACACGAAGGACAAGGCAGCCTTAATGGATAATCTGAGAGCACTTTTGTTCAACCTTTCACAATGATAAACACTTTCTCACAAACTTCACACAGTGATAAATTTACCCTCATGTATTTCAAGAAAAAAACGCAGCAAACTTCCTCTCGATGGAAAACCCGTCACCCAAGGCATATAACCTTGAAGAAGAGCTACGTTGAGGAATGCACTTAGTTATACATTTGGAGGATAACAAACCTCACGAAGCATTAGCCCTACTACCATTTAAGTGCTGAATAGTCACTGTTTCTTTCAGCGCATGTCAAGAATGATCACCAAAGCCCCTTCTACAAGGCTGGATGCTATAGAATCTTGGAGGGATTATAAATACAGAAATTAAAGCTATGAACCTAGTGAAAAAGACAAAATTCTTACCTACAAACATTTGGTGGTAGAAAGTACATCACTGGGACCAGCCTCCTCACAGATTATTTAGTTTCTGGCAAATAACCGCTCTGAGTAGTCGCTTCAGATCCCTTGGTCAATACCAATAATAACGGCATACTTGCAGCAATGGCAGGCCGAGAAGTTATTAATGACTGCAGTGAGCTTCAAGTGCTGCAGCCAACTAATCATAACGGAGAACAGGCTGCAATTCAATACTCTTTCTGCAAAGGAATACAGTAGATTTGAATGTTTTAAGCATAACCTGTCTTTCCGCTAAGTAATACTGGTATGTTTTACATCCCCTTGAGTCTGAAATGAGGAAGATCATAACTGACACAGACAAAAAAAAAAAAAGTAAAATGGGTGTAGCTGGAACACCAGGAACAATAATGATTGATAAAGTATCATCAATTTCGATAACATATGTGAACAA
>JANJGK010000023.1:42059887-42062387 GCA_039081455.1 Macrobrachium rosenbergii
TCTATGGGCTTCCAGGCATTAAAATGTATATAGCAATCCAAGCTGAGATGAGAGATAAACTCATAACTATAACCTTTTCCAAAATATTTTGTCCAGTAGGGAACCTTTCCTTTGAATTGCCAATATGGGTACATCAACTGTCAACATAATTGCATAGGTCCAGCAACAGTTGTTAATTATTGATATAAGTAAATAATAATTTGACTACCAAGAGGACAGGAAAAGATAACTGAAGGTTTCATTTAGAAGCATGCATATTATTGCTGAGGAAAATTATGGAAAACCGCGTTTGGAAACTAGTTTCCTTTCGCAAATATTGCTTCTGCCACTATACTATTCTTCAAAGCTAACCGAATACCAACACTGACCTTGCTTCTACTGTTATTTACAAAAGACATCCTCACAGTGAGCTGTAACAAAGCTCTTGAAGAGGCCTGGTGGAAGGCGAAATTATCGAGCTATTAGAGCGTTTTATTCTCTTTTTTCCTATGGACTATATCGGCATATCTCATCTTCGTGGTATGAAGATTATATTTATTGTGACATGGAACAAGAGACACAAACAAACACCCATAGAAAGACCGAATATCTCTCAAAAGTAGCCAGACTTTGTTAATATTCATTTCACCTCAGCATCAACATAGCTGTAAAAACCATCACAATAATGAACGCATCGTAATTCTATTTTAAATTCCGTCACTCACGAATCACCCATAATTGCGTCATCGCAATCACAAAAACGACCAGGAAATACATTTTAAAAAAATGTCGGGATCGAAATGCGAAATTTGCATTCTATCTTCCAAGGATTCATTAATCAATAACGAGTTTCCATTTCTTTCCTAATAACTAAAATCATCAAACGTCACGCCCATAGTGATCCCTAATAATCATAATGACTGTGAGCACCAACATCACCCGATAATGGAATGGTGAAAGGGTTCTCGTGTCGCAGAATTTGAAAACGAAAATTTTAGCGTATCATATCAGCCGGACATAATTCAACTAACAAACTGTCAGAAATGCTGAAGCGTATCTCCATTTTCGTAATTGACTATAATAAACATCAGTTCGTTAATGTCCTGCCATTGTCAACGGCTATCACGCGGTGTGAAAAGAATTCAACTTATCTGCGTCATAGCATTTATTCTGTATGATGAATTTCGCCATACGGAGAGATGGCGTGTTTTCGGATCTGTTTGTGTTCATTTGTAATGATAACTCCTTTCACTTCGAAGAGGATGGCTCTAGATAAGACAGGGTAAAAAGTCACTATCGTAGTCATCCATAATCTGGAATGAACGCCCTTGTGCAGCAAACTTCCATGAATATAAAAAAAAGTAAAAAATGCGCCGAAGATTCTTCGGCACAATCGAGTTTCTGTACATCGTATAAGCAAGGTCACCGAATATAGATCTATCTTTCGTGGTCTCGGTATAATGCTGTATGAACTGCAGCCCATGAAACTTTAACCACCGCCCGGTGGTGGCCTATCCTATATCGTTTCCAGCAGCACGATTATTGCTAACTTTAACCTTGAATAAAATAACAACCACTGAGGCTAGAGGGCTACAATTTGGTATGTTTAATGATTGGATGGTGGATGATCAACATCCCAATTTTCAGTCCTCTAGCTTCAGTAGTTTTTAAGATCTGAGGGCGGACAGAATAAAGTGCGGACGGACAGACAAAGCCGGCACAATAGTTTTCTTTTACAGAAAACCAAAAAGCTATAAAATCTTACGGAAGTGGCACTGGGTTATAATGAGGCTCGAAAGGTAATAGAGTAAGAAAAACATAACCTTCTGCATGTATACAGGTGTTCATTTATTAGATTAAAATTATCAAGAGCAAGACAAAATTGAAATGACCATTCATGAAGATACAAAAGCAAAATTACTATGAAACTCACTACTAAGCTATGCTTGCTGGGAAACATCCCAATTACATCAATGCCTCCCAAAAGCAGAATCTATATATCTATCTATCTATCTATCTGTCTGTCTGTCTGTCTATATATATATATCTATCTATCTATCTATCGATCTATCTATCTATCACTCTCCGTCTCTATAACTATCACACCAATTTCCGGCAAGCAGCATACTTGAACAATTACGGGGCATTACGGAGATTGAAAACGCTACAATGGCGTCGAAATGCCGTGTTGCAATCGCAGTAAAACCGATAAAGTTCCGGTGCATATTTTTTCCATTACATGGTAGCCTTTCCTTTGGTAACAGACGCCGCGGTTGGGATTGATTCGGGCGAAATATAATGATCGGTAAAGCTGGGTGTATTTTCCACGGGTTTTCATGTGTGTGGTCATTCACAGGGAACGAGGGGGCAATTTTGAAGGAATATTTTATTTATTTATTTTATTTTTGTCTGTTTACTTTTTTCGGACGCTTCCAGCACTTTTTATGGAGAAGTAGTAAAGGTAATGTACTTTTAAGTTTGGGCTAGGTTACACATGCTACGCTATGGTACTAAAAATAAT
>JANJGK010000023.1:42064887-42074887 GCA_039081455.1 Macrobrachium rosenbergii
AGCATTTTAATGTGTGTATGTATGTAAATTTATTTATGTATGTATGTGTATATGGATATATATATATATATATATATATATATATATATATGAATGTATATATATAGTATATATATATATATATATATATATATATATATATATATATATATATATATATATATATATATATAAAGATGATTATGATTATGACGTAACACAAGCATATCGAGCTAACATACACACAGGGCATACCTTAGAGAATCACCTCCCACCTTCAGACTTTAATTACCTTGCATGAAACAAATGATAACATACCAGAAGGACGATAGTAGATAAATTTTAGCCAAGTATAAGCCTCCCTAACATCCCCTACATTCAACTTTCTACCAAACTCACAACTCACCAGTAAAAAAAAAAAAACCCTAGAGTAGAAAGTTCCCCATTTATTGATCAACATTTTACCTGGAAATCAGCAACAACATCGATGCACCTCGCTGAAGGAAATGCAATACTGCAATTGGGAGAAAAAAAATCCACGCAATATGTGAGCAGAGTGTTATGAGTTTTCCTGTCCATTGCAACACGGAATTCCTGGCTATAGTAACGTTTTCATTCTCTGCAATGCCGGGTCGTTCTGCAACACGCTACTCGCCCGGAATTGGTACACGTATGTGTGTGTGTGAGTGTGTGTGTGTGTGTGTTTGAAAGACTATCAGATCTGATGAATATCTCATAACTGGTTTCAGCCGGCTTTGGGGAGTGGGTTGCCTCGTGGAGATCCTGAAGTTTTTTTTTACTATATATGATTTGTATACATTTTGTTTGAAGACTAATCACTAATTTGAGAGAGAGAGAGAGAGAGAGAGAGAGAGAGAGAGAGAGAGAGAGAGAGAGAGAGAGAGAGAGAGAGAGAATATTCTTTTGAAATAAACGTTGTATGCCGTGTCTGTTAGATAATTTGTTATTTTACCAATAAAAAAAAGTCCAAGAATCAGAATGGAACGCTACCAGCAGCAATTTTCGTTTTATTTCTATAAATAGCAATGCGCTGAGAGTAATATTATGAAAAAATATCGTTGTTGTTTCCTTTATTATTATTATTATTATTATTATTATTATTATTATTATTATTATTATTATTATTATTATTAGTGAACAAACAAAACTAAAAAGTGTGAACAAATTTATGTGGAAGAGACGCCCATAAGCGGCAAAAGAAAATAAAAACTGAGAAATGAAAATAAAAAAATTACTCCGAATACCACTATTAATGCGATTAACGTAGTTACCCTAAAACTTATAGCCCGCCTTTTTTTTTTTTTTTTACGAACAGCATATCCATTAATAGGAGTATCATTCTCATTTTCTTTAACAAAGAGTAAAAGGTTACCGTTTTCTTTACTTAGCGTCAACGAAAAGAAATATATGAAAATTAGAGTTATTTCAGACTCGAGCCAGACGCGTATCGAAATCAAATTAATGTTCCTGATATCACACGGAATTAAAATCATGAACTCGTTAGCAGAAGATTTATTGATAAGATGAATGGAATTGAACTGGAGATAGGCCAAAGGCCAAACACTGGGATCAATGAGGTCATTCAGCGCTGAAACGGAAATTGACAGGAGTAAAAGTTAAGTATACCTTAGTTTTACTAGACCACTGAGCTGATTAACAGCTCTCCTAGGGCTGGCCCGAAGGATTAGACTTATTTTACGTGGCTAAGAACCGATTGGTTACTTAGCAACGGGACCTACAGCTTATTGTGGAATCCGAACCACATTATAGCGAGAAATGAATTTCTAGGTTTGAAAGGTGTACCAGGAGGAAAACCTCGCAGTTGCACTATGAATCAACTGTTGGGAGAGGGTGGAAAGTAAGATGGAAGAAATGAAATATGAAAGGAGGTGCAGTAAAAGGAACGAAAGGGGTTGCAGCTAGGGGTCGAAGGCACGCTGCAAAGAACCTTAAGCAATGCCTACAGTGCACCGCATGAGGTACACTGACGGCACTATCCCCATAACGGACGATTTATTGATAAGATAATAAAATAATTGTTCATAAATAAAGATCAACTAACGGATAGGAAAGTGAGTTTTAGCTTAGCCCTTTCCAAACTATGTGAAACCGATTGAAAAGTAACAATGTTAGTAAAGAAAAAATATCTAGATAAAGCCTTCTTCTAATATTAAGGTGGTTCTCAGCCCGAGTGTTAGCATAATCCTGTCAGCAACAGCTGTGTTAGCTTATATCCTCACCCCATTAGCGCTAATGTTGAAAAACTCGATTCGTTTTAAGTTTTTTTTTTTTATGCGTCCAAACCTCAGATTTGGTTGGTTTGTACAGACTTCTTTTTTATTGCAGTTTTATCAAGTGGAATTCGATGTAACTCGCACAATGAATGTAATTACGTGCATGAGAGAGAGAGAGAGAGAGAGAGAGAGAGAGAGAGAGAGAGAGAGAGAGAGAGAGAGAGAGAGAGATCCGGTATTTTTCTTACAACCTAATGGTCATACTGCAGCAATAAAATTGCATCTATATTTCGTAATGTATTCAATTGTAAGGATATGTGTGTGTGTATGTATATATGTATATATATATGCGTGTGTGTATACACACATATATACATAAATGTCTATATATATATATATATATATATATATATATATATATATATATATATATATATGTGTGTGTGTGTGTGTGTGTGTGTGTGTGTATACATATATATATAATATATATATATATATATATATATATATATATATATATATATATATATATATATATATACATATATATATATATATATATATATATATATATATATATATAGAGAGAGAGAGAGAGAGAGAGAGAGAGAGAGAGAGAGAGCGAGAGCAACGGTATTACAGTCCGATTTCCTAATACAATGGTAGCCTACCGTACCCCAGTTTTTCCGGGTTTAGTAATATTTCATTTTTTATGGCGTTGTAAATCTTCTCTGGGCAGCCCTCGTGTGCAATTTCTCTTTTGATGTACTAAATAGAAAACTACCAAAGCAAACCAGCTGCTTACCAAATGAAACTCGGGCATAAGAGTGAGGGAAAGAACTGCTTATCAACGCGGAACATGAGACGTCTATTCTCTTCTATAAATCGGGGTGTTTGGTTGCCTAGCTAACTTCAAGTCTTTCACTCTATGCATCTTGAAGTATCAGTGTGATTTTGGTTTCTTTAAGGAGTCATGTAAAGGTATATTTGATAGTTTTGAAGACATTCCTAAAATTTAATATTACTTGCCTATATTCTTCAAAATCCTGCTTTAGAATTTTTTACTGCTAATATTCCAGGGCTAATATCTTCTATATTAAATACAGGTATATAACTTCCAAAGTGAGGGGCTTTGCATCTAATTTAGCCGTCAAAATTTACTTTAAAACTTTTCTTTTTAATGTACTGTATTCCTTTCTTACTAGAAAGCCTCAACAGTAAAAAACCTTAATAAATCTTGATAGTATATATACTGTATATATACCCTGTATATATATATATATATATATATATATATATATATATATATATATATATATATATATATATATATATATATATATATATATATTATATATAATATATAGGTATGCATGTACGTACGTACTTTCTGCAAGATTTCAACACTGCCCTAAAAAGATCCGAGATATTTCTATTATCGAAAGCATATAAAAACCACCGCGTTGCTGAAACCCCTCCAGAACTGACAAATATTGGAATCCCGATTCCTGGTGGGTTGCTTATGTACACAAACACCTCTCACGAACAAATAAGAATCTGCGTCTTATTCTCTTTCCCAACGGCTGGCGAATATTTGTATCAGAAATGTACACCGTGGGAGGACTTACTGTAGTTACCATTATAAGGGGCATATTGAATTTTCATTTTACTTCTCTACCAAGATAACAGTACGTGAATTAATAGGTGAACGTATATTCTGATTGTTAACAGGTACTGACGTTACACGCGCGTTCGTACATACATACACACACACACACACACACACACACACACACACATACACACGCGTACTTTGATTGACACCGTCTCGTAAATTCTGGGAGATTTTAAGGCAAAAAAACTTCCCCTTTCACTTCAAAATCAACATGTGGAAGATTTTAGAAACGCGCAGAAAATTCCAATTCCTTTGAACTCGTATTAGAGTGATTATCTTCACAAAACGTACGCCATAGCTATCTCGACAAACATTCGTTCCAGAGGAATATTTAGAGAGTAAAAATCCATAAAACTACACATTATTTTTTTTTATGGAAGGGGGGATGGGGGAGGGGGAAGATGTGCAAACGAAAGGGACAAGAAACCTCTTAGTACTGTGAAAGAGATTAAACATTCCAACCGTCAAATATAGCTCCAACATTTTTAGATGTAATTTATCGGAAATCTCTAATGGCGGTTTCCAAAAGGTAGATATAATATCACTAGTTATTTTCTTTTTTAAGGAAGGTTATGTCATCCAGGTTTCCAATCTTGTTTACTGGGATATATTTTTAGCTATCCTTTTCCTGGGTAGAGGTAATAGGATAGAAATATTTTATTTTTAAAAGCTTCCTCATTTTTCAAAATTGATCGTAATGTTATTTAATGCTTCATTTCAGAAGAGTAAACGAATTTTACAAACGTTGGGAGGGTAAAAGATTAATTCCTTCAAGCTCTAGTTTTGTATGAGTGGATCAACAATTCCCTAAAATAAGTTTTTCTTTTATTCTTAATTATCTCATAGAATCATATAGATAATAGTTCTCAAAATCATATGGGTAACCATTTACACATGCTGATCAAGACTAGCCTGTTGCAAATTTCTCAGCAAGGTAACTAGTCTATTCTAAGATATTAAAAGACTGTCACTTAACTCTGTTTGAACAAAAGAGTGATTATTCCGTTTGGTTTTAGAATATTTCTGAATGAGATCTTTTCATGAGAAACGAAATAAAGACACCATGTTTAATCATATATTACAATTACTAAATGCACACACACACACACACACACACACACATATATATATATATATATATATATATATATATATATATATATATATATATATATATATATATATACACACACACACGCACACACATGTATATATATATATATATACATATACACACATATAAATATATACATCAATCCTAGTTGATAAACTTGGTAAAATAAACAATAACAATCTAAATAAATCCAGTTACATACCGTACACGACATAAAAGGAAATACGAACACCTATATATAAAACATTTTCTATAGACCCGATCGTTAGGTTAGTCAAAATCCGATTTATATATATATATATATATATATATATATATACATATATATATATATATATATATATATATATATATATATATATATATATATATATATATATATATATATATATATATATATATATATATATATATATTCCGTGACACCGTCCTGTGGGGGAAAGGAAATTCCTGCTGTCCTGCTGTCAAAAGTTGTAACGTATTTAACAAAGCTGTTCAATTTCCTCCGTTGTTTGTTTCAATAAGAAACGTTGTCGACAAACTTTTTTTTTTCTTCCCGGTTAGTTAGAGACGCCACGTCGTCTGCTCCTATATCTTTAAGATCTACAGCAATTTGTGTCATGCGAGACGGAAGTGTAAGGATAAATAAGTAATGTAATAAAAGAAATCCGGTAATAACATAACTCTGGCTAGATGGATTGGAAGCGATTGGTCAGCTGCCTTGACATTTAGAAAGACCGTTTCGTCTCTACAAATATTCTAAGTTCTGGAACAAATTGTACCTTAAAGGCGGAAGTTGAAGATTCGTGTTCTTCTCGGCAATTTTGTTCCAGGACACGAACGGGCAAGAATTGCCAAGAAGCGCAATAAAACAGTTATAGAGTTTACTTTGGTTAGATGAATTTGACACGAGGGATAGAAGGTCTTTGCCTATAAATCTTCTGGTTACGAAGTAACTTGTACAGTAAATCTGGTTAAGAGATGTACTGTTGCTCTTAATATTTGTTTCTGAACTCTTGTATATTTTATGTACTGCTGTGACTCAAGTTTTAACAAAAAATGTGAGATTAATGGATATTGTTTCCTGCTAGCCTGGTTAGATAAGGCTGTGTGAATGGACCGTCCCAACAACATCTGATTGTAAAGACAATAAAAACAAGTAAAAAATGCGCCGAAGTTTCTTCGGAGCAATCGAGTTTTCTGTACAGCTTATAATCAAGGCCACCGAAAATAGTTCTATCTTTAGGTGGTCTCGGTATAATGCTGTATGAGCCCATGAAACTCTCAGCCGGCTGTGGTGGCCTGTGTTGTTGCGTTGACTGAAGCACGATTATGGCTAACTTTAACCTTGAATAAAATAAAACCTACTGAGGGTTGAGGGCTGCAATTTGGTATGTTTGATGACTGGAGGTTGGACGATCAACATACCAATTTGCTGCCCTCTAACCTCAGTAGTTTTTAAGATCTGAGGGCGGAAAAATAAAAGTACGGACGGACAGACAAAGCCGGCACAATAGTTTTCCTTTCAGAATCCTAAAAATCTTAAAAAAAAAAAATTATGGGGATGTTTTAAAAAATGTCAGATTAATGAAATTGTTTCCTTGAAAAGGCAACAAAAAAATCTTAACAAAAAAATATGGCAATTAAAAACTGCCTCTTGGATCATATTTTTGTCTTTCGAACTTAATCTAAAAATGAGAAAGTCCGTAGATTTGGTGATCAGCATTCCTGAGAGCATTCTATGTGAAATAAAGTTATTATTTTAAAATTTAGATCCCTTCAGCTCAAACGGAAAATCAAGTGTCTTACCTTATTTTACGAGTATTACATTAGAAGCGTCTTCTAAAGTTTATCGATTGCATGACATCCCCACTCCTTTATCTTCGTTGCACCAAACAGCCTTCCCTATCTCATAGATGCTGTGTGGAAGTTTTAAACTCAAGGTTTAACCGGCTTGAGATTCATCCGTCATGCCGTTCATTTCCAGAATACGAAATTCTAAAAAGAAAAAGAGAGGAAAAATAGCTCTTTAGCATTTCAAGAAATAATGCAACCTTCATCTTTTCAGGGGGCATTTTTTCCATCACCACCTAAAGAAGGAAGAGGCTGTTTTAAACAGCAATGTCCGACTCGGCTTCTGCAATCCTACTTTCAAGATTGTATTTACAGAAAAGATAACACGACATGCTCCCCCCACCCCCCCAAAAAAATCGCAAAAACTAAAAAAAAAAAAAAATTGTCCTATTGTTCTTAAGAAAATTCTGTCGATGATATTCAGCAAAAAGTAGCAAACAAGGTCATCTCACGAGCAATAAAAGCAGGAGACAAGCAGAGTTACAGCAGACCCGGCACAAGCACAGGACGCATAAAAAATGTTACGAAAGACATAATACATCCCGCCCTGAATACAGACAAAAGGAGAGACGGCAAAAAAAAAAAAAAAGATCTCGAGAAAGTGGAACAACTCAGCGTCCCATAAATTCTCATGAACCATTGTATCTTGACTAAGTCCATGCAAACGTCGCGTGCAATTGGAGACCTCGGTTCTTTTCAAGGCTTAGGGAGCCGGTAGGATTATATATATCTCCTGGCTGACCGCTCTTCTTCAGACGGAATGATGGTACCATCCCATCTTTTTTTCTTTTTGATAGCTGTGAAATTCTGAGACCTTCTGAGAAAAATTTCTCGTAAACAAGGGATATGGTTTATTACATATAAAAAAAACAGCGAACATTCATTTACATCTAAGCTTGATACAAAAAAGTTTTTGACAGGGGATGGAGACAATGACAGCTTTTGACGTGGAAAATCTTACGATTTTTAAGCATTCATATATAAGACTGTGAAATATTCACATGACGTGCATTTTAATTTCGTTATATGTTAATAGAAACGTATTCATGACTTAATTTATTTTGCTCTCTAGTGCTGGGTAACTCATGAGATACTAATGTCTATTTCAAAACTGTTCAATATATCTAATCTTCCTGGTTACCATTTTAATAACAAGAATTTCAAGAAATTTCTTAGAAGTAATTTCAATTTTGAATGACTTATTCTTGAGGAAAAAATATTAAAAGTTACGAAAGTGAATATATAAAATAATAAAATAATTGGTTAAAAAATGAATGGTGGTTAGCCCGGAAGAAAGTGTCAGATCGGTCTTACAATTAATGCAAAGAAAGTTATGAGAAGTAGGGAAAATGGGAGAGGTTAGAAGAGGAATAACTTGAAAAGGGGGAAGGACACGGTTTTTGACTGCACAACACAAGATCGAAGCTTGTCGTTCTTCCATACTTATTCTATTAAGTACTGAACGTAATAAATGGTGGAAGAGATAAGTACGAACCAAGAAAAAATTATTCTTGTCATTTTTTTTCATTTTGGATCGTCAGCGTTGATATGCAAGTTATCTCTCATGCTTCCATTATGACTTAAACACCAAATTCCCTCTGAATAAGGAAATTAATTTTTCATTAATTCCTCATTTTGGACAAGGTTGGAGAGAGAGAGAGAGAGAGAGAGAGAGAGAGAGAGAGAGAGAGAGAGAGAGAGAGAGAGAGAGAGAGAGAGAGATCGTACTCTAATGCAGTCAGTGTACTAAAACAATGCAAGCGCGAATTTGAGATGCATTCTTCGTCTAAACTCCCGTCCAAAGAAGAAAAGGAAAAAACTTGGACGTAAAAAGCGAAAATATCCAACCTAGTCAACACGCGAGAGAAACGTAACAAAAGACGTGGCTGAAGAAGCACCGGGAACGATAAATAACTTAAACTAATTACCGTAATGCTGGGTGGAGAGACGATAAATTGCCGCGCGGTTCCACCCCTCCTTTGTTGGTAAACAAAAGAATCAGAGATAAGTCAGTCAGGTGCTTTTCCACAAAGACATTCCCAGATGAGAACCTCGCGCTGCAAAAGGAATGGGAACGTCCAGAAAATTTTACAGAAATGGGAATTATTACCTACACATATATGTACACACACACGTATGTATGTATGTATATATAAATACACACACATATATATATATACATACACATACATATATATATACAGTATTATTCGAGAGAATTAATCTTTCATGCGTATATGCCATCCACATCCCTTGGTGTTCTCTACGTTCTCTAAAGCAGTTTCTCAATCACTTTCGCAAACTGGAGTGAGACCGGATGAAACCATTTAATTTCCGCGTATTAACCAGAGAACATAATCGTCTTAAAAATTCGCCTGTTTAAACTATAACTGGCTGATGGTGTTTCCTAATAGATAGGGAAACATTGCATGAATATTCACAACCGGGTTAAATGGAAATATATAGATTCTGCAATTCCAGCAGAATTAATAAATCCCTATCAGGATGTTTATAAACACCAGCAGTAGCTTCAAATTCTACCACAGAAAAAAAAAAAAAAACTTGCAAATGATCATCATTGTCAGTGCTCCCCAATTTTAGAAGGGGGGGTACCTCTCTCTCTCTCTCTCTCTCTCTCTCTCTCTCTCTCTCTCTCTCTCTCTCTCTCTCTCCTTGTAAATTCCCACCAACCAGCGTCTGACCTTCCCCCCCCTCTCTTTCTCTCTCTTTCTTTCCTCTTGCAAATTTCCATCACCCAGTGCCTAACACCTCTCTCTCTCTTACAAATTCCCACCACCCATCGTCCGACCTCTCTCTCTCTCTCTCTCTCTTCCTGCAAATTCCCACCACCCAGCGTCTGACTTTCCTCTCTCTCTCTCTCTCTCTCTCTCTCTCTTCTTGCAAATTTCCACCACCCAGCGTCTAACACACACACACACACTCTCTCTCTCCTCGCAAATTCCCACCACGAGAGTCCGACCTTCCTTCCACATCAACTGAAAAGATAATCGCCGTGGTTCGCCTCGGCCAGGCCACTGACCTATTTCACTTATTCAGATTATTCTTCGATTCGTTTCTATAAACTCTCGGTCATTACGGTCACAGGAAGGTCTTCATTACGTC